>APFE031433552.1:29665-125453 GCA_000404065.3 Pinus taeda
ATTAAATATTTTAATAATAACATATACCTTACTCATATTTTCTATGATTCGCATAGCTTTAAAAGCGAAGTTTAAAATAAACCAAATTTTAAATCTAATGGTAAATATTTTCCACTAACAATGTTATTTTGATAATAAAATGCTTGCGCTGTGAGGCACTCTCCAACCTAGTATGTAAGAGATGTTTTAATGTCTTGTCTTGTCCCATTAAACATTTTGACTTGGCAAAATTGCATAAAAATAAAAAATGAAATTAATCATTAAAATACAGTTGAGATAAATTAGTCAATTTACCATTCATGGTTTTGAAAACCCATGGATTTTCCCATAGTATTTTTAACTCATGATTCTTCTCATGGTATTTTTCTCTATTGTAGCCTATTTAAAGGCATTAAATTCGATATAATTTAACTTTTTATGTGTAAGATGAAGCATGGACTTTACTTCATATTTGTTTGTATCTTACGGATATATTTTTGAAAAAAAATTGAAAAGTAGTTTAATTTTTTGCATATAATGTATATATCATGCAAAATAAACTTTAAAAAATATAGGAATAGTTTGTTTTTTGTTTATGTAGTTTTTAACCCCTTACAGAAATTACCTGCATACTAATTCTAACAACAGAAAATAAACAATGCGAGAGCATAACACATAAAACACATATACACTGAGATTTCCCCCTGGATCCCAAAATTAGGACTACCAGCTTGATTTTCATTATGTTCCTTTCAATATTACAATACATATTTATACATGCCGAAGCATCCAATACCATGGACCAAAAACCATCGCGTCCAAAACCATGGACCAAAAACATTCGTGTCCAAAACCATGTGCAAAAACCATGCAAAAAACCATAGATAGGTCCGCCCAACCTAATATAGGGTCCAAAAAAAATTTCCTCGGGGCGCTGCCTCAAACCTCATAGACGGGGACTAACCGCCCCCTTCAAACCCCCTGTGACCCCTTCGCTGCACAATCGACGCAATGAAGAGGGGGCTCCACCGCCCCTCTAACCCCCCGGTTAACTACGTGGGATAGTCATGGAAAGAATATAACACAACCCAACATTCTCCCACTTCTTTTTTTCTTTCCACAGGGGCCATAAGAGAGCTTAATCATTTATCCACCCCTACAACACCCATTGTTTCTCTACACCAAGAGAACTTCTCAGAGCTCACAAATTTTGTTAATGCATCTGTAGTATTCTTTAAAGTGTCCACGTTTACGAGCAACACCTTTTTGTCTTCTATCATATCCATCACAAAGTGATACTAAACGTTAGTGTGCTTTGTCTTTGAATGATAAGCAGGGTTCTTTGCCAAGAAAATTGCACTTTGGCTGTCACAGTCTATCCTTATAGCTCTTTGCACTAACCCCATACTTGAACACAATCTCTGCAACCAAACTGTTTCCTTGCTTACATGAGTGGCTGTCATGTATTCTGCCTCTGTAGTTGATAGTGCCACTATAGATTGTTTCTTACTCATCCAACTGACTACGCCTCCAAATAGGTTAAACACATACCCACTTGTAGATCTTCTCTGATCCAGATCTCCAGCCTAGTCTGCATCAACAAAGCCATGAATATCCAACACTCTATCCAATCTTGGTCTTCCTTGGTAGCATAAACCATAATCAGTAGTGCCACGCAAATACTTGAAAACCTGCTTCACTGTTGTCCAATGCTCTTTTCCTGGTTTTGACATAAACCTGCTCAATACTCCCACCGCATGTGTAATGTCTAGTCTAGTATAGGCCATTGCATACATCAGGCTACCGACTGCACTTACATATGGAACACGAGACATGTCCTCTTCCTCTTCTTGTCTCTTGGGACACTGTTCAACAGATAACCTCACACCTACAGGAATAGGAACCTTCAATGGATTACTATCTTGCATATTAAACCTTTGCAGTTTTGTCTTGGCATACATCCTCTAGTTTAACCAAAGCTTCCTCTTTGCCCGATCTCTTTTAATTTCCATGCCCAAAATATAGTTTGCAGCACCAACATCTTTCATGTCGAATTTGGAGGACAATTTGGCCTTCAAATCCTGGATAATTTCTTTGTCATTTCCAACCAGCAACATATCATCCACATACAAGACCAGATAGATAACATGGTCACCAATTAATTTAAAATGCACACAATGATCTGCTTTGCTTCTGGTGAAGCCAAGTCCCCTTATAAATGTATCAAATTTTTGATACCACATCCTTGGTGACTGTTTTAACCCATACAAAGACTTTTTTAACTTGCATACCAGTTCTTTCTTACACTTCACCACAAAGCCTTCAGGTTGCTTCATGTAGATTTCCTCTTCTAGATCCCCGTGAAGAAATGATGTCTTCACATCCATCTGTTCTACCTCAAAATCAAACACAGAAATAGTAGATAAAAGTAATCTAATAGAAGTTACCTTGGCAACAAGAGAAACAATATCACCAAAAATCAATTCTTGGCACCTGGGAATAACCTTTTTCTACCAACTGAGCTTTGTATTTCTCCACTTTTCCTTCTGCATTTGTCTTCTTTTCAAACACCCATTTTTTGCCAATGGGTTTCTTTCCAGCTGGAAACTCCACTAGATCCCAAGCCTCATTTTGTGTAAAGATGCCATTTCATCAACCATGGCCTCTTTCCAAAGTTTTCCATCCTCTGAATCCACTGCTTCCTTCACAGTTCTGGGATCATCATCAGCAACAAACAAAGCAAATATTTGAACAGAAAGCAGATGGACTATACCTTTCTAGTTGCCTTCTTTCTCGAACTAATCTTCTCACAGCCGGAGTCTATGGCTCTTCATCTTCTAATTCCTCCTCTGCTGTAGAGTTTGATTCTTCCTCCTTAACCTCAAACTCTATCTTTTCAGGTTCCTTTGGTTGGAATTCATGTTTAATAACATCTTTCACCTCTTTGAACACCACATCTCAGCTGTACATAACCTTCCTTGTTACTGGGTTCCAAAGCTTATAACCCTTTAGACCATCCTTATACCCAATAAAGATGCACTTTTCAGATTTACTATCCAACTTGGTTCATTTCTTATTTGGAACATGTAAATATGCATCACATCCAAATAACCTTAGATGTGAAAGAGAAGGTTTCTTACCAGTTCATACCTCTTGTTGATTCTTATCCTCCAACACTGATGAAGGTGACCTATTGACCAAGTAACATGCAGTATCCACCGCCTCTGCCTAGAACTCCTGTCCTAACCCGACACCACTGAGCATGCTTCTTTCCCTTTCCATCAATGTCTTATTCATTCTTTCTACAAATCTATTTTGTTGAGATGTATATGGATTATCCTTCTATCATGCTATACCACACTTCTTACAGAATTCTTCAAATTCCTTGCTGCAAAAATTTCCACCATTATTTGTCCTCAGCACCTTTATCTTCTTCTCTGTCTAATTTTCCACGAGAGCCTTAAATTCTTTAAACCTGTCAAATACATTAGATTTCTTCTTAAGGAAATATATCCATGCATTCCTTGAGAAGTCGTCTATAATGATACATAGTACATGGACTTACCCAGTGAAGGAACCTTCATAGCTCCAAACACATCACTATGCACAAGTTCTAATATCTGTTTCACCCTCTTACTACTAGAGGGGAAACTCACCCGATTCTGCTTCCCATATACACAATTTTCACAGAAATCAAAATCTAGAGAGCTATTACTCATACCTGCTACCATACCTTTACCATGAAGTATCTGAAGGCCCTTTTATCCAATATTTCCAAGCTTTTGATGCCACAGCATGGTCTTCTCTCCAGAGACCACTAGATTTTCTACTCCACTTTCAGGAACTATAGAACTATTGCACCCATCAATAAAAGAGATACCTTGTAGCTTGTACAAAGTTCCAATCCAAACTCCCTACATAAATACCAGTGCTCCCCGAACCATCTTCCAGGTATCCTTCTTGAACACTGTTTTTACACCTGCATCATCCAGCTTGCTAATGGAAATCAGATTTCTAGCTAATGTAGGAATATGCAAAACACTTAGAAGTGTTCTAACCCTTCCACCTTGCAACTTGAACTTTACTTTTCTGTGACCAATGATTCTAGCCTTCCTATCATCCCCCAAGAAGACATCAGCACCATCATATTTCTCATACTCGCAGAACCACTCTCTATGGGGAGTGAAGTGAAAGGATGCACCTGAGTCAATCAACCATGCCTCATGATCTACATGTGTACTTGAAAGAGCCAAGTACACATCCCCACCTTCATCTGAGGTGGTTTTCGCCTCTATAGAAGGAGCATCATCAGATCCCTTTCCTTTATCAGGAGCTTTAGATTTACAGTCCCTTTTGTAGTGCCCTTCGTTTCGCATTTCCAACACACCACCTTTACATGTTTTCCTGGAGATTTAGATCTCCCTCTATATTTAGACCTCCCACTCAATGAATTATTTTTATTTCTGTTCTGGGACCATCCTCGTACAGACAAGGCATCACGATTCTGGCTCTCGATATTTTTCCGTCTTATTTCCTTCGTCAGTAAGGATGAGAATATTTCATCAAACTACAAGGCAATTGCATTACTACCTATTTCCATAACTAGACTATCCCATGAATATGGTAGAGAACATAACAAACTGATGCACTTATCTTCATCTAAAATTTTAATATCAACAGATAATAACTGACTTACCACAGTATTAAATGCATTCAGATGCTCTGTTACCGAGTCTCTATTTTTGATCCTCAGGTTATATAGCCTTTTCTATAGGAACAGTTTATTCACCAGAGACTTAGATTAGTACAAAGTCTCTAACTTGTCCCACAAAGCCTTCGCCGTAGCTTCCCATGATACATTCAGCAATACTGAATCTGAGACACACAATCGTATTGTGCTCTTTGCCTTCCGATCCAACTTCTTCCATTCTTCATCGGACACTCCTGTTGGTTTAGTACCTAGATCTACATTGATCCACTAATCTTCATCCACCAACAGATCCTCCATCTTGAGTTTCCACAACTCAAAACTCTGACCATTAAATTTCTTGATCTCTATCTTTCCACTGCTCGCCATCTTTTTTCACCACCAGAATCGATCTCGCAGATCTCCCACTGAATAGGGTCTACCGCAGGCCCGAGCGAAACCCCCCAGCAACAAAGGCGTCCCCTTGACGCCAAAACTGCTCCGATACCAAATGTAGGTTTTAACCCCATACAAAAATTACTTGTATACAAATTCTTAAACGTAGAAAATAAACCATGCAAGAGCATAACACATAAAAACACATATACACAGAGATTTTCCCCTGGATCCCAAAACCAGGACTACTAGCTTGATTTTTCATTATGTTCCTTTCAATGCTACAATACACATTTATACACGCCGAAGCATCCAATAGCATGGACCGAAAACCATCACGTCCAAAACCATGGACCGAAAACCATTGCGTCCAAAACCATGTGCAAAAGACATGCACAAAACCATAGGTAGGTCCACCCAACCTAATATAGGGTCCAAAAAACAAATTTTTTTGGGGGAGGGGGGTTACCTGCACCCCTCAAACCCCCTATCCCCCGCTACGCAATCGGCACAACAAAGGGGGGGCTCCGCCCCCCCTCTAACCCCTCGGTTAACTACGTGGGCTAGTCGTGGAAAGAATATAACACAATCCAACAGGGCCTGAGCAAAGCATTGTAATCTTCTCATATTTTCTGATTAATGCAATATACATATAGAAGGGATTTTTAGTTGTGTATTTCCCTAGGAAATAATTGTGTAATGTGTTGATTGAATTCTTTCTCTTGTATGCTTCATGCTTTTACAATCATTTAATTGTTTCCGCTGATGAGTAGAGTAGATTCAAGTGTATTGTTTTAGTAAATTACAATTAGCGGTTTGAGTCTACAAGAAATTTCTACATGGTATTGAAGTAGAAATCACTCTAGAAGAGGAGAATACGAGTTTGTCTTTTGTAGGTGAAATTGAATTTGTAGTATCATACTTCAGATCTCACAGGATGTTGTTCTACGGATTACGAATCGAATATTCCCTTGAGGGTAGTTCGAACAATATTTCTTGGAAGGACAGGATGGAGGCAATGTTTCAAGATAACGGGCTTAAGGAATTCATAGAAAAGGATATTCCCAAGCCTCCAGCAACTGATGCTCAAGATCTGGAAGAGTGGACAATTGTTTTTGCAAAGGCAAGAATGATTATCCTAGAAGGAGTTCGAGATCATATTGTCTCGAACCTGCATGGTAAGGAGACTCCATATGCAATGTGAAAGGCCTTGAAAGACTTGTTTCAAAACAAAAGTGACCATAGGAAATCGGCACTGAAGGACAAGCTCAGAAAAATCATGATGGAGAAGGGCAACATAATACCAAAGTACTTGACCAAGTTCACCGAATGTTAGGATGAGCTTGAAAGTTTTGGTGTTACAGTTGTTGAAGATGACCTGTTCAACATAACACTTATAGGCCTTCCCAAGAGTTGGGAAAGTTACCAGTATTCGATAAATGGGAGGGATAAGCTACCAAAGTGGGAGCATTTGTGGTCTAAATTGGTGCAAGAAGAGGTTCAACAGAACAACATAGATGGATCCTCATCCAAGCTGATGATGAGGAGAATTGTTCCTTTGATGGAAAGGAGAAGAAATGGAAAGGGAAGTCATCCCATTCTAAATCTAATTCCAATTAGGGAGGCATGAAGAAGGATTTGTCAAAGATTAAATGTTTTCACTGTCATGAGCTAGGACACAATGCCACGAAGTTTCCAAACAAGAAGGCTGACAAGAATTCTTCAAGAGGAGTAACATGAGAAGCTATTGCTTTGCAATTCAAGCTGGATTTCACCCTCATCGCTTGCATGGTGACATCGGTGATACGTAGTGTGTGGTACCTGGATAGTGGAGCCTCATTCCAAATGACCAACAATAAACAATTCTTTAGTGACTTGGAGGAGAAGGACCTCCGGATGCACATCGAAATGGGCGATGATGGAAGGTATAGAGCGACTAGCATTGATGCTATTACTTTTAAGAGGGAGTCTGGTTCTCCTCTCACATTAAAAGATGTCATGTATGTTCTTTGTTTGAAGAAGAATTTGGTTTCAATTTCTATATTGGAGGATCGTGGCTACAATGTGATATTTAGCAAAGGAAAGGATTTCCTTCGTCACACAACCTCAGTACAAGTGAAGTGGCTCAAGGTTCGAGTGAATAACCTCTACAAATTGGATGTATAAGACTGTGTTGCTTTGAGCACAAAAGCAGAGAAGGTGCAGAGTCGAGACATTAGTGATTTGTGTCATAGAATATTGGGTCACTTGTACCATGGAACTTTGAATATCATGTAACATAATTATATAGGACTTCCCAAGGGTACACTAGAGCAGAGAGATACATGCAAAAGGTGTACATTGGGGAAGTACACCAAATCCACCTTTCATGATAAGGACAGTCGAGTGCAAGTGATCCTTGAAAGAGTTCACTCATATGTGTGTGGAACGTTCTCGACAGCCTCCACGACCAAGCACATGTATTATGTAATATTCGTAGATGATTTCTCACATAAGTGTTGGAGATTCTTCATGCAAAAGAAAGATTAGACGTTCTCTAAATTTTGTGAATTTAAAGCACTTTTTGAGAAAGACACTGGCAGGAAAGTGAAGGCACTCAAGAGCGATAGTGGTGGAGAATATGTGTTGAATGAATTCAAGAAATTTGGTGCATTAGAAGGCATTTGATGAGAGTTAATAGCTCCCCATAACCCACAATAGAATTGGGTGGCTGAAAGGAAGAACAAAAGTATTGTGAGTTTTGCATGGAAAATGTTATATGATCAGGGCCTACAATTGCACTTATGGGCTGAAGCACACAACACAAATGCATAATTGCAGAACATAAGTCCTCATCGAATTCTTAGGATGAGTACACTAGAAGAATCTTTTTCAGGTAAGAAACCAAATGTGGTACACTTCAGGATCTTTGGCTCATCAATTTACTGTCATGTTACCAAGGATGCAAGGAAAAAGCTAGAGCCAACAGTTGAGTTGGGCATATTTGTGGGATACATTGATACACCTCACAACTATCGGGTTTACTTGCCATCTCTCAGGATGACAGTGGTTCGTAGAGATGTGAAGTTTGATGAAGAGAAGGCCATGAGATATTCCCTTGAGAGGGAGCTTCAGTTACATGGAGATGAGAAGCTTTTAGCACCAAAGGAAGAACCTTAGGATGATGTGGAGGAGCCACATGTAGAGGATCAGAGAGTGGAAGAACCCACTCATGTAGAGACTTCCAGAGATGGAAGGAAGCGCACCAGAGAGGCTGACAGATTTATGCATGATGCAAGAGAGAATGTGTGAGAAGCCACATCACAATGTAGGTAGACGAGGTCACTAGATCAGTACATTGGCTACATGGCTCTGATGAGTAAAGAAGTATGACTCCATTATCAGAAACAATGTTTGGGAAGTGGTCCCAAGATCAACAAACAAGTTAGTGGTGAGTTCCATATGGCTTTGTAAGGTAAAGAAAGCATCACATGGGAGTGTGGAGAAAAACAAGGCCATATTTGTGGCCATAGGGTTCTCTTAGGTGGAAAAAATTGATTACGAGGAGACCTTTGTTCTAAGCAAAGTAAACTTTAATTATATCTATTCTAGCACTTTCAGCGTAGATGGGATGGAAGATACATCAAATGGATGTGAAGACAAGATTCCTCAATGGTGTGATTGAGGAAGATTCTTCAGTGACTTGGAGGTAGTGCGTGCAGTCAGAGTAAGGAATATGAGGATTGCACAATTCCAATTGAGGAATTTCCCTAATTAATAGGGGCTAATTCTTAAGGAAACAACACAAGGAAATAAGGACTTGGGCAAGAAGAATTTTGGTTGAGTATTGGCCTGGGCTTGTCTAGAAAGATATGAGACAGATAAAGATAATGCATAGTTTGCTCGAGCTTGAGAAAAGCATTATAATCTTCTCATATTTTTTTACTAATGAAATATACATATAGCAGGGGTTTTTAGCTGTGGCTTTCCCTAGGAAATCATTGTGTAATGCGTGGATTGAATTATTTCTCTTGTATTCTTCGTGATTTCATGACCGTTTAACTGTTTCTGCTAATGAGTAGAGTAGATTCAAGTCTATTGTTTTAGTAAATTACAATTAGCAGTTTGAATCTACAAGGAGTTTCTACACATTAGATAGAAAGATAATAAATTTAAGTGATAGAAAACTTAAAAAAATTAATGAGAACAAATACTTATTTTACTTATAGAATTAAAATGAGTATAGAAACTTTAATGGAAAGGAAACATTTAATCAAATCTTAAATTCGTATTCAACTAAAATCACAGATGCAAATAATAGTATATCAGATACAAAAGAATTCCATAAATCATACTTTTTGAAAGGCTCCTTAAGTCTTCAAAATTGATACAAATAGCTGATAGATAATATCAGTTTCTTTCAATACAAATTCATCCAACTGACCCTCTCCTCATCGAAGAGAGTCCTATATATAGAGTGAAAATTTTGTAACAAAAATATATTCTTTAATCATGTTAACAAATTGTTTGAAAAACAAAAGAACATTGTGTATAGTAAATTTGTGGATAGGATGAAAGATGTTCTTAAATTAAAAAATATTTCTGCTAGGAGTGTTGTTGAAGATGGCCTAATTGTATATCAACCGGATTTTTTGTTCAACAAAATTGCATCCATTCCAATTTCCAAGGGATTGGTCTTGATGCTTCTGTATTTTCCCATTTTACCTACACAGAGAAATTTAGCAATTGTAAGAACTCAATATATCAATAAAATACTTGAAATATGAAATCTGCATAGCAAATTAACCAGGACAACCTAAAACCAAAGAAAATATTATTTACAAATGATAACAACTTCCAAAGCTATCATCATTAACCAAGGGCTAGGGGTGAAAGCATGGATTTGGGTTAAAATTTTTGGCAAAAGAGGGCACATTTGGGTGGAAAAAACAATGGCTCAATCAAGCCGTTTAAGCACCCAATCAAGCTCCTTAGGCACTAAAAGGTAGCTCGGTCAAGGGTTAAAAAGAAGCCCTTCATCGAGCTGTAATGCTCGATTGAGCATTATGGCTTGATTGAGTTTTAAGGCTCGGTCAAGCCCTTTTTTAATTAAATAGCACTCCCACGGTATTTGCACAGGCCACAGGTTAACTAAGAGTTCGACTGAGAGTGTGACAGTACCTCAACCGAGATTATTGGAGCTCGATTGAGCAATTGGAGCATGAGGCATTAAAATCAATCTCGCCAATGACCCCAAGGCTCAAACTAAGGTAGGTATTCTATCTTTTTTATCTCTCTTATTTATTTTTATTTTGCAAAATTAAACAAATTAATTTAAAAAAAAACAACCATGTACAAAAACCATGAAAACCAATTAATTTAAGAAAAAAATAACCATACAAAAACCATGAAAACCACAAAAAAACCCTACAAAAGAACTTAGAAAGTCACAAAACCAACCAAGAAAACCATTAAAAAAACCCTTCAAAACAACTTAAAGAATCACAAAACCAACCTAGAAAACCATAAGAAAAAACCCTTAAAAACAACCTAGAAAACACTTTGAAACCACCCAAAAAACTATAATTTAGGTTCTATTTTTTTCTTACTTGCAATGTTTTGTTTATTAAATGCATATTTTTTTATTTTTGAATGGTATTTTTTATTTTTGTTCTTTTTTATTTTAGGTTTTAAAGCTTTTCTTTAAGAATTTTGTGAAATAAAATTTCATAATCTTTTAATTTTTTATTATTATTTAAAATGTTTTAATTTTCTAGCAAATTTGACCAAAAATTACTCCAAAAAACTCCAAAACAGAAAAAAACCAAACTGTAACCAATAAATAAATAAATTAGGAGCTTGAGATTAACATGTTGAATATGCTTACTCATGGTGAACCTCTATTGATTAAATAAGAAATTTTATTTATATATATATATATATTATATATATTATTATTTATAATATATAATTAATTATAATATATATAATATATATATATTATTTATCATAGTATGTTTGTTAAAAAAAAAAGGGTTAATCTTTAAAAATCCAAAATCCCAAAAAAGAAAATTGTTTTTTATATATTTATAACTAAAAACTATTATAACATTGTGTCACTTATATAACAAAACATTTAATTAATTATATAACATAACATTATATAACTATTTAACATAACATAACTATATTTAACTATATATCCCATAGCTATTATCTTAGTATTATAAACTATAATAGATAATTCTGTAATATTTATGATAACAAAAGTATTGACTTATATTCTATATATATATATATATATATATATTATATTATATATTATAACATAGTGTACATGTATTGTACTTAACTTTAACAATAGATAACATAACATTTGCATAGCATAATTATTTAAACATACACACACACATACACATCTAAGTTCATGTTTCAACAATGTATCATTGATAGATACATTAAGCCCACCATGAAAAGTGCATTTAGTCTAGTGAATAAAAACATTTAGACTATTTTCTAATTTGTACTATATTGTTTCATTAAGTAATGTGTTCTACAAGAAACATTGTCTTCATGTGCTTGCACCTAGTACATGTCATGTGTCAAAGTCAAACATTAAGAACTTAAAAAGTCTATTGGAGTATTTGGTTGGCATGAAATTTTATTAGTTTTGTAAATAAATTTATTTCAATTTTTTACATATCTATGCGTTATGAATAAAAGACATTATTTAGAAATGAGAAAAAGTGTGAAGGTAGATTTGATCACTTCTTTCGATTGTGTTTATATGGAGCTCAATACTTGGGTTGATAAATTATCAAAAAATAGACTCTAAAGTTTAGGATTTCAGGCAAGATTATTCTGCTTGAGTTTAGAAATGATTTTTTTGTCAACATTTTTTTCTTGGATTAGTTTATAAGTATATATGTAATATGCTGAGGCATCCCATATATGCGCCCCAAATGTAGGCCATCACAATGCAAGGGGTTCTGTTATACGTGGTTGGGCTCGTGATGGATCACGTAGTCCACTGAGAGTTCAAGTTCCACTCATAGATCCTGCCTCCGATGAGAGTTGGAGTGTCAGAGACAATGTTTCTGATTCTGTGGATGATTAAGCTACATCTAGTGGACCTTCTTCTCCTATTTCAGGTACATGTCCCACATTTTTAATTCCTCTTTAAACTTTATGTGTTTATGTCTTTAATTTGTCTTTAATTTTTAAATTGTCTTCAACTGATGTGTTTGAATTTATTGTATATTATATTATGCTTCTAGTTTGTTAAGTATATATGTTAAATTATGTTTATTATTTGTAGTCCCTTAGTAGGCCAAAGCTATGGATCAGAGTGCAACATCGATCCCTCTATGGGATAATGATACAGATTATATCACATTGGAGGATGTTACGGCCTGTCAGACATGGATCAAAGAAGGGATACATAACATCCCTGTCAATTCACTGACTCATCTTACATTGACTTTGATCTTGGGTAGTATTGATAGTTTCATCGAGAAATACCGGAGGTCGGGTCCACATAGCCACCTCCTACAATCCATAAAGAGGATTAGGAGGCATGAGGCTAAAGGCCCAGATACTTGGGAGGTGATGAAAGAGGCCACCAAGGACATTGATGTTCATGGATAGTTGTTCGACATCACTCCAGATTTCCCTACTACACATAGAGGTCCGATTCCACTGAAATATTTTAGGAATGTTGATACAACCCCTTTTGTGTATGATAGATTCATTGGAGCTTGGGGCCAATTCCCCCACCATCACCAAGTCTCATTTTATTTTTCCAAGCATTTATATGCAGAGTTCGAGTTACATATGAGGCCAGATCATACTGATACCAAATTTCAATATTATGGACTCGACTTGGGATGTATCTATGAGCACGAGGGGGCTCATAAGGACATTGGGCATGTACCACCACCTCTAATATTCTTTCCACTACTGTCTCGGAGCTTAGTATTACCAAAATAGCCAGAGGAGTTGTTGCAACTCGGTGGTGAGACTAGGGAGGTTATTACAGATAGCATGCAGACATCATTGACTAGTGTGCATGTTGCATTGGATGGAGAGATTATGAGACCACCAACATTACCTTGTGACCCACCAGTGCCCTTATATGATGCATTGCTCACGAATTTACCCTTTGACCAAATTTTGACATATACATGTATGTATTGTGATGCCATTTGTGAGACTTGGAGGGTGCACAACCTATGTGACACATACCAAGTACATATATATACGAAACTTTTGACTCATATTTTCAAATTATGCATAATTATTTATATTAATTTATAGTTCGAAATTAGATTGAATTTATATTAATAAGTTCATGATAACTTGTAGACACATCCTAACTATATGGATGAGCTTATCAGGTCATCCAAGGGGGTAGTTGATCAGCCAAACCATCCTCGACTGTAGCATGTTTCCATGGATTATCCTGCACCTCCACCTCCACCTTATATCTTCACTAATGTGGAGGAGAGTCACTATGTGCAACCACATGGGACAATAGTTGTGGTAAGTTACTTTTTTATTCCTAATATTTCAACATTTTTTTTTAAGTTACACATATATGCTAATTAATTTGTAGACTAATTATAATTTTCCTTGCCATTGTGTACATAGGCCCATATGCAAAGTGTTGTTGATGTCGATGTTATGTGGAGACATGAGTGGGATGTTGGGTTTAGAGGCACTGATGATGCAGGTCCATCGATGCAGGCTCCAACCATTGAGCCACAGGTAGGGGAGTACCAAACCTAGATTCATAATCAGGCCCACACCCGATCTGACTTACATTTGGACTCAACTTAGGTTAGTAGATTCATGCATATGTAATTAAAAATGTGGTTCAAAATATTTTATTTCCATATTGTTTATTTTGTATAAATAATGATCCAATTAGTTTGAATTTTAATGTGTGATATTGTAGTACTAGCTTATAGACACTTACTTTGTACGACAGAACTCACACAAGAGTCCTGGCGGTACTTAGAGTGTCATAGTTTGTATATTTTCAAGCTCATTTCATAGGGCACATTCACATGTGATACAAACTTTGTATATATTCATACATGGACAATTTATGGATGTACACCATTGACATTGTTTTGGTTTATGGATACTTATTATTTCAGTTTATGGATGTTCATGTGATATTTGTAATTTGTATATATTTTCATATGGATAGTTTATTGATACATGTATTCCATATATATATATATATATATATATATATATATATATATATATATATATATATCGATATCTCCCTCCATCTCTCCTTCTTTGTCTCTTTATCTCACCTTGCAGACACACATGCTCTCTCTCTTAATATCTATCTATCTCTCCCTCACTCCCTCTATATCTCTCTTCTTCCCTCTCTCCCCCTTCCATCTATATTTGTATCTCCCTCTGTCTCCCATTCTCTCTCTTCCCTCCTACTCTCCTCTCTCCCTCTCTCTCCATATCCCTTGTCACTCCCTCTCTCTCTCTCTCTCTCCAACTTTCTCTATCTATATGTATTTATTCCTACCACCCTCTCTCCCCCCTTCCCCTCCAACTCCATTTCTCTCTCTCCCTCCCTCTCAAGTCCTCTCCCTCTTCCTTTCTCTCCCACCTCCCTTTGTCTCTCCCACTCATCACTCATTCACTCAATCTCTCTATATATATATCTCTTTCTCTCTCGACTTTCATCCTACAACTCTATTGACTATCTCCCTCCCTCTCTCATTCTCTTTGCCCCTTCTCTACATATCTCCTTCTTTTTATTTCTATCTCATCCCAAACATACACACACTCTCTCCATCTCTCCCTTGTCACTCCGTCTCTCTCTCTCTCCACCTTTCTCTCTCTATATGTCTTGAACTTATTTGTTCCCTATATTTTCCTCCAACTCCATCTCTCATTCTCCCTCTCTCCATATTTGTGTACCCCTCTCTTTCTCTTACCCTTCTATCCCACTCTCTCTTCTATATTTCCAACTTTTTAAAATACTTTGACAATTCAAATCATATATATATATATATGTGTGTGTGTGTGTGTGTGTGTGTGTGTGTATGTATATATATTATTTTGATGTCGTATAACAATTTTTTATTATTATATAATATATATTTAAAATGAAAGATTTCAAATGTGTGGTGTTACATCACCTGGAGGGAAAATGATAATTTTCCATGGAAATATTATCTAAAATTTTCCAAAATATTAATCTTCCAACTACCTCAATAAAAAATACATAGAGCACTTCATGTCTTCCAATGGATACTGTTTAGGTTTTATTTCTTTGATGGGAGGTTTAAGTTATGATTACTTCAAGATTTTAATTTTTTTTATAATATTTTATTATGTTAGATTTATAAAAAGATGAGGTTAAATAAAATTAACATATTGAGTTAGTTTGTATGACTCTTTTTGTGTTAATGAATCTTTTGTTGATGCCTATAACATATATCACCCACATTTATTAATGTGATTGTGCTAGTAAGTGGAATCATAACCTAAAAAGGTCCTCAAGGTGTTTCCCAAAACTTTGAAAATCATCTCATCCCATTATTGAGTTGGAAGACTTGGAAAGTGAACCCATATGGGAACAATGTCCATTCTTTTTGTTTTGGCATCAAAAAGGGGGTCCAGAGTTTGAAAATAATAGGGGTGGAATCAATGTTCCATGCCTTTTATGCAACACCTTTCTCCTCATAAAAAACCGAGAAGTTTAGTTGAATCCAACCCTTCGCCAAAAATTCAATCCATGGAAACTCTTTAACATACACACTTAACTCCTTTTTAGCCCAAGCTTTTTTTAAATTTGCGCTTGTGATCCCAACATACTAGGGTCAATTCGGCCAAAGCTGCCACATTCTTCATAAGATTGTCGTCACCAAGATCTAGATTGAGTTTTAGATGAGCATACTTTTTCATTAGACTAAGACTCTTTTTTCACTTGGTATTTGGGGGCCTATTAGATAAACTGAGAACCCTTCACCACATTTCTAATTCCTTCTTCACCTGAGGTCCTTATGTCACTTCCAACCAAATTTATCCCTTCCGACCCTTCTGCTGCTAGAACTTCATTAATGAAGGTGTTGGTGTTTGGTTGAATAACTTCATCAGGTTTAATAAAATAGGGCACCGTTTGAAAGTGGGATAAATTGGTTAAGAAGCTCTATTATAGAGGCCCCTACAAGAATATTTTTCCCAAGAATCTAGAGGACACCAAAATTCCTTGCGGTTCTTGTCCCATCGAACCATAACAAGTATAGTGTTGTAAAGACTCCAAAATATATGACTAAGGGCTCGTTGAGAAACCCTATGAGAACCTTGGGATTAATAACTCCCTTTCCTCATAATGATAGTGCGAGTTTGGGAAAAAACCCTATAAAGGGACCAAAAAAGGGTGATGTAACGTCATCATTATGATAGGTTGTCCCCGAGCCTCTGGCATTGTAGAGGATTCAAATAACTCATGAGGGAGGGGGCCCGAGCCCATGATATCAGCTTGCCTAAGACTGAAAAATTTCTCCTTGAACTCTAGAGTGGAAACCTATATGTGATTAGCCATTGGATTTTCTGACTCATAATTGACAAGATCACTGATCTCCATGTGACTAATGTCGCTAAAGCAGTTCCTAGATTATCCCAAAAGTCTTACATACCATCCCAAGAATTGTGGTTGTACAACCCCAACCCCCCCCACCACCCCTCCCCCTCTAGAAGTGACTGGTTTCCTAAAGATGATATCAAGATAAAGACAAGTGACCTCGATCGATTTCTAAAAACTATTAAAACAATAAGCCAATAATAAATTTTAATCTCAAAGTCGTTAGCTAGAACTTCATGAATAGTGTTGCTTACAATGGTAGACTCTTGATCTACATAATCGACATGGATAAAGAAGTCCTACTCATGGTCGCCATCTAAAGGGATCCCATAATTTCCAGGTTTAGGTGTCAAATACAGAGCCTCACATCATTTTACATGGCTTTTGAATTATGACCTTGGGCTTATAAAGGTGGTGAATGCTACACTGAAAAAATGTATGTTCCCTTTCTAACAAGAGGGGTAAAAATTGGCTCCAACTTGATGTAGGAGCATTCAGGCCTAGTCAGCAATGTGATGGCATGATCACATGTTGTGACTAACAAGGGGTTGGAAGACAAAAGATTAGTTAATTTTATTTATTTAAATGTGTGAGAGTGTTTATTTATTGAAAAATATGAGAAAAGGGTATATGTGGTTGATCAATCCTCCCTGTGTGGATATCAGGCCAAATAGTTAGAAATATTTGGTTTGAATAGGATATAAGGAATTTGAAAGCTTGATTTAGCATTTGTTTAGAAGAGAGTGGAGTTGAAGAGATTCTTTAGGAGAGAGTGAGAGATTTCTGGATCTGAACCAGTATTGGTTCATGAATCTACTTTTCTATAAATTGTGATCTTTTTGTATAATTCAGAGGTTAGATAGGTTAGCTAGAGCAATTAGAGGAGCTAGAGAGAGCGAGAGGTTAGAGTCGAGTAAGAGAGGGTGAGGATTTCAAGATTAAACAGGGTCTTTTATTGTTGTAGTCTAACTAGATGGGTAGAGACTCTGTAAATATTACTATATTGAATAAATGATTCAGTGTGTGTGTTAATGGGTCGTTTGTATTGAAATCCTTTGCTTTTCTCTGTACGTTTTCCTGTGGAACAAACTAAGCATTCTTCTTTGTTTTTATGCCTGAAGTTATAAATTGCAGTGTTCAAATTATAATTGGGATCCTAGTGTAAAGAATAGTGTTTGAGCTGCTTTTAAAACTAGTTGTCGATCCAAGGGTAAATAGAGGAACCATTGAAGAAATAACAAAAAAACCCAAAGTAAAGATGCGGATGAAAGGATAAAGGGAAAGCACAGTGGTTGTTGGATCTATAAGATCAACGGACCAGATCTAATAGGGTGATTAGAGCCACTTTATCACATTGGCAAAATTCATGTGTATGCGGCAAAATTTAGGCCTTAAACCTATGCGATGAGCAATTATCGATATATCGCATCAGCGGAAGTCTGTGTGGATGGACCAGACCCTAACCTTTTGCCAATATCGATTACGATAAGGCGATGAAGCGTGGACTGTTGGATAATATGCCTGATCAACGGTGGAGATCAAATCGTTGATCGCATATCAGGATGCCAAGTAACAATAGAAAAGGATTGCTGATAGTAATGATGTGATAACGATGGATCAGATCGGAGATCGGGAGTGTCAAGGGGTAGCATAATGGAACCGACGAGTTTATGAATATGGATGTAATTATTTTGAAGTCTGGCCTTAAATGGGTTTCTGTGTATTTTCCTTATTCTTGTGTATTCCGATAGTTGTATGTTCCGTGGGTATTAAGACGAAAAGGCTTCAATCAACATTTCTGATAGTGTTATATGGGAGAAGTTTACAAGTCTGGTGTTATCGCAAATCGGAGAAGGAAGGGTTCATGCATACTATCACCGCGAAGAGGGATATTCGATTGCGATAAAGGCATACATCGATAATTGTGCATAGGCGTATGATGGGTGGAAAAGGTATGATTTATGGTGTTTTATGTAATATCTATTATAAAAGGTTATAATAGATTAAGCGCTGATGGAAGGTTTATGGTTAAGTTCTACTACGACCAAAGTCATAAAGTGGGGTTTAGATATATGTGCGACATTCTTTAATGAAGGGTTAGAGCATAATTGGGGTTTAATAAATCATTCCCCATAGGTATTTTTGGAAGGGTTGGAAACCATTATTTTATGAAGATTTCACTCAGAGAGTTAAATTTCTTGAGGATATTGGAATTCTATGTATTCACCTGTTTCTTGTGTCATTTGTGGTATCAGAGCTAGCTCAACACTCTATAAGGATTGGCTTGGAAATTGAATTGTAATCTCAACATATGTATAATTGTACTGAAGTGGATCGATATGGATGGGGATCAGACTACAAAGGACGCTGAGATCAAAATGGGAAAGCAGTGAACTTCTGGTGAAGGTCTGGTAAGAATGTTTATTTTGATGATTTTGTAGGGATGCGGTTTGAATGTCTAAAGAACAACAAGGGATTGAAATTTCAAATGAGAAGATGTTTTCCTTTCAGGAAAATGAAATTTTCATTGAATTATTGGTTTGATTTAAAAGGTAAATTGAAATGAAAGATTTAGAAGTTAAAGCTAAATAGAAGAGTGCTATGGCATTGAAGTCATTTAAGTGATTTGAAGAATTTTGTGAAAACTAAGAATGATTGAGGATTGCTTAAAGTGTTGTTGAAGGCAATGATATTGATGATTGAAAGAACAGAGATTGGGTTTGATAGGACTGAAAGAAGAACCACTACAAGGAATTAATTTTCGAATTTGTAGAAACAAGACAAGATTTGCTTATAAACAGGTTATCATAAGGAATTGATAGTGTCTGTCATGAATTGGTAAATATAATTGAAATTCAAATCTAATCTTAATTGATCTTGAAAGCTGAAGAGTTCATTATGAAAAGTAAAATGGGAAATAGTTGTTGGATGTATGGAGTCTTTTGAATGGAAAGTCTAAATGAAATAGTGAACAGATGAATCTTTTGGCAAAGATTTAACTGATGGAGTGGGAATTAGTTTTAAGAAATCTTTGAAGAAATATTGCAGGTTTGAAAGGTACTTTGATGTATCTTGAGGTAAGATTGTGCAGGTCACTGGAATTGTTGAAAGATAGAATGAGTTGTACCAGCATCAAAGCATATGAGCTATGTTAAAGAAGAAAGAGAAAGAAGAACTCTCAGATGAGTAAAGGTGACAGTACCCAACAGTAAATGAAATTACTGAATGAAAGAAGGAAGTGATAAATTGAAGATGCAAAGCCTAAAGCAAGGAGTGTTCGAGAGGAGATGAGAACAACTTCCAACTGTGGTGGGTAGAAGTTGTTGAGGCAGCTCCACAATTGTGATTGTGGATATGAGATAACAATTCTAGCAAGAGGAGCACTGGGTATAGTTGTTTGTCAGTGAAAGGTTCGAGGAAAGAACCAATAGATGCCAAAAGGCTAAATTCAGGAAAGTTTGGTGAGGCATGAAGGAGACATGTTACAGGTGAAATGAAAAAGGCTAGTTACAACTCACTAGTGAACAAGGAAAGTTCACCAGAGGAAGAAATGGAATTGACTATTGATAGTCATGACAAGGGTACAGAAGAAAGTCACAGACAAAGGAAAAAGAGTGCTGAAGCAATTGGACTCAAAGGAATGAGTAAAGAAGAAAGGAACATTGATTTGGCTGAGATGAAGACAGAACTCATTTGTTTGAAGAAGCTAGTATTGAAAGGAATTAGAGAAAAATGGAAACACGGATTTTATGTGGGGAAAAGAGTTAAATGGGCTGTCAAAGAATTGTTTGCTGAGAAATTAATACTCCAAACAATTGAGAATGAGAGGAATGTGATGGTAGCATCCTCACAGACAAGAGGATCTCATATTTTTGGGATTAACTATTTCTATGAATGTAAAATTGCAAGTATGCAGTCTAATGAATTTGAACCTGTGTATGAAAAGGTGAAAGAGGTAGAGGCAAGAAAAACACAAAAGGAGATGCATAAAGACTTTCAAGACTTCAATTGGTCGAGTAAATTAAAAGGTATGGCTGAATGGTTGTGTCTTCTCTTATTAAAAGCATATTGGATCATATTTGAAGGAATTTTAGCATGGATAGAAGACCAATGGGAAATGGAAAAAGGAAAGGAAACAGATGCATTGTAGATTTGTGAAGTGAAGAGAAGAAAAGATGACATAGAGAACTTAGCTGAAGAAGTTAAGTCAAGGAAATCTTTGAAATATCAAAGTCTTATCAGAGAAGAGGAAGAGACACTATGGTCTTATTTGGATAAACTGAGTGTTGGAGGAAATTGTGTAGAACATAAAGGTATTCTACAAACTTATGATGAAGTTGCCAAGCATAGTCAAGAAGTTGTAGTCCCAGAAGTTTTCTTTAATGAGGAAGAAGTTATAGAAGTTGAGGAAGAATTTATCAATAACTTAGTGAACTATCAGAATAGTTCAGAGAAGCATGAGGAGTTGATCTCTGGGGTTTCAAATGAAGAGCCTTGTATTTTTGAAACTGACATGTTGTGCATGTTTTCAGGTTTGATAGGTGATGAACAACAATTGGACAATGTGCTTATGCATGTTGATGAAGAAGTGAGATTATTGGAAGAAATGGTTGAAGCAGAAAGATATTTTGAGCATGTATTTAATAATTTTGAGAATGATGGTATTGACAAGGAAATTGTCATGATTAAAGAAGCTGAAGATAAGAAAATGAAAGTTTGTGATGATAACCAGAATGAAATATCTTCAGTAGAGAATCAAAATTAAAGTACTATGGAAATTATGAAGGAATATATGATGATGTTGACAAATGTAGAAGTTTAGGAATTATGTGATTTAAAGTGGATTATTTTTATAAATCTGTAAACCATGAAGAAGTTTTAGAAAACTAAAATTATGTTTCTATTGTAGGAGAAGATAAAACAACATCATTTTGTTGCAATGGTATAAGTATAGAGGATGAAAGGATACTTCACAATGGTATGCTCCAAGAAATCCTAGCTATTGAATTGTTGAATGATAGTCTTGTGTTAGAACAAGGAACACTGTGTAATGCAGAGGAAAGTATTGGAATGAGAATTGATGATAGTTTCATAACTTTTGTAGAAGCGCAATATAAAGATTTGATGGCAGAATTACCAATGAATATTGAAACCCATAGTTATTTTGAATCTGACAATTGTGATGGAAAGTTTGTTTTATACAGGAAGGAGGAGTCCTATGTAATTGACATGCTTATTGAATATGAAGGAATATGTATTTTGTTGGAAAATATATTAGATGAACCTGATAACATAGAGGAAAGGATTATATTTAATGATAATGAAAGGGAAGCTGTAGAATACAAACAATAGTTTGTAAATGGCAGAGGAGAAGAAGAATTGGGCATAAATTTCATAATTTCTATGGTGAGGAGAAATGTACAACAGGAAGATGCTAGTGGAGTTTAGTTGAGAACAAATTGTAAAGAGAAAGTTGAGAAAATGTGGAATATGAAATCAGATTAGAAGAGGGACAACAAGGAAGAGAAATTAACAAAAGGAATTTGTATTAGTAAAGAAAAAGGACAATAGCAAAATAATATTTGGAAACCTGGAGGAACAGAAGTGACAGTGGCAGAATAATTGAATCAACAGCATGGTGAAAGTGATGACTAGTTACAAAGTAAAGTTTGGGATACTGGATCATCAGCAGAAGAAACACATGACCAGGAGGTCATGAAAACTTCCAACTTTGGGAGTCTGATGCAGGAGCATTCAGGCATAGTCAGCGATGTGATGGCATGATCACATGATGTGACTAACAAGGGGTTGGAAGACAAAAGATTAGTTAAGTTTATTTATTTAAATGTGTGAGAGTGTTTATTTATTAACAAATATGAGAAAAGGGTATATGTGGCTGATTGATCCTCCCTGTGTCGAGATCAGGCCAAACAGTTAGAATTATTTGGTTTGAATAGGATATGAGGAATTTGAAAGCTTGATTTAGCATTTGTTTAGAAGAGAGTGGAGTTGAAGATATTCTTTAAGAGAGAGTGAGAGATTTTTGGATCTGAACCAGAATTGGTTCATGAATCCACTTTTGTATAAATTGTGATCTTTTTGTATAATTCAGAGGTTGGATAGGTTAGCTAGATGAGCTAGAGGAGCTAGAGAGAGCGAGAGGTTAGAGTCGAGTAAGATAGGGCGAGGATTTCAAGATTAAACAGGGTCTTTTATTGTTGTAATCTAGCCAGGTGGGCCGAGACTTTGTAAATATTACTATATTGAATAAATGATTCAGTGTGTGTGTTAATGGGCCATTTATATTGAAATCCATTGCTTTTATCTGTACGTTTTCTTGCAGATCAAACTAAGCATTCTTCTCTATTTTTATGCCTGAAGTTATAAATTGTAGTGTTCAAAGTATAATTGGGATCCTAGTGTAAAGAACAGTGTTTGATCTGCTTTTAAAACCAGTCGTCAATCCAAGAGTAAATAAAGGAACCATTGAAGAAATAACAAAAAAAACCCAAAGTAAAGAGGTGACTGAAAGGATAAAGGGAAGGCACAGTGGCCATTGGATTTGTAAGATCAATGGACTAGATCTAATTGGGCAAGCAGAGCCACTTTATCGCACTGGCGAAATTCATGTGTATGAGGCAAACTTTAGGCCTTAAACCTATGCGATGAGCGATCGCTGATATATCGCATCGGCGGAAGTCTATGTGGATGGACCGGGCCCTAACCCTTTGCCAACGTCGATTGTGATAATGCGATTAAACGTGGACCATTGGATCATATACCTCATCAATGATGGAGATCAAATCGTTGATCGCATATCGGGATGTCAAGTAACAGTGAAAAATGATTGCCGATAGCGATGATGCAATAGCGATGGAGCCAATCAGAGATCGAGAGTGTAAAGGGGTAGCGTAGCAAAACCAACGAGTTAATGAATACAGGTGTAATTATTTTGAAGTCTGGCCTTAGATAGGTTTCCGTGTATTTTCCTTATTCCTCTGTATTCCGATAATTGTATGGTCCATCGGTATTAAGATGAAAAGGCTTCAATCAACATTTCCGATAGTGTTATATGGGAGCAATTTACAAGTCCGATGTTATCACAAATCAAAGAAGGAAGGGTTCATGCATACTATCGCCGTGAAGAGGGATATCCTGATTGCGATAAAGGCATACGTCGATAACTATGTAGAGGCATATGATGGGTGGATAAGGTATGGTTTATGGTGTTTTATGTAATATATATTATAAAAGGTTATAATATATTAAGCGTCGATGGAAGGTTGATGGTTAAGTTATACTACGACCAAAGTCATAAAGTGGGGTTTCGATATATGTGCGGCATTCTTTAATGAAGGGTTAGAGCATAATTGGGGTTTAATAAATCATTTCCCATATGGATTTTTGGAAGGGTCTGAAACCATTCTTTTATGAAGATTTAACTCCTTAGAGAGTTAAATTTCTTGGGGATATTGGAATTCTGTGTATTCAACTGTTTCCTGCGTCACAACTGCGGGACAATCTTCTTCTCTAGAGGATGTGAGAACCTCATAATCTTCACCTGTCACCGAAGAGCTCGAAAATAAAACATCAATACCCTATAGAGAATTGGACCAAAGTCCCATCCCTTCCTAATATAAAAGTAAAACAAAAATGAAACAACAACTAACCTAGGAATGAAATACCATCTAATTAGAAAAGCAAAATACGTAAGTAACTAAAGTATAGCAACACATCAATAAAATTAAATCACACAAGCAAAAACGAAAACTATGTTATAGTTAGAAATGCACTCCTGATAGTGTTATGTTATGATGTTATGATTTTGTAGTACATATTCAAGGTTTTCCCATTTATGAGAAATGACAATTTGTTATCGTCTTGTTGACACCTAATCTTTGGGATTAGGAAAATCCATGTAAATATTGTAATAACAAAATAAAGGAATTCGGAAGATGAAGAGAAATTGGGAGATGAATCCCAATAGTTTCCATCTGCTTGTATATATTCATGTCCTCTCTTAATGAAAAATGCAATTCATTCGCGGAGTTACTCTTGTCCTGACATGGTATCTGAGAGCCAACCCCCAAAATTAGTTTTATGCATTGTAACTCACGTTAGTTTCTTTCCATTAAAACCCTACTCTTTCCTATGTTCGCTCAAATTTAGTTTTAGATTCCTTTTGAATCTCAAACTCCTAGGCGCACTGTCTCATTCTTGCATTCTGGATTAAACTCTTGGTTTTGCATTTGGTTGAACAATGGTCAAAATTATTTGATGCTTTAACAGGATGTGATTCTTCTGAGCCTTTGATTGAAGTCTTATGTGATGTGTGGAGAGGCCGAAATGGTGCGTTGAAGGCTGGAACGTGAGTTGAAGGCCGTGTTGTGTTGATTGTTGGAATTGTGCATTGAAGATCGTTCTCGATATACACTATATTGGTGTCATTCTTTCTATATTGAAGACTGTTCTAGCACTGTTGTTGAACGCCATTAACTTCTTTATTGTTATGAAAACTATGCATTGGAATCAGATATGTATCATATTCCAGATATGCATATTGAATAATGTGAAGTGCGCATAGTATCTTGAATACCCATATGAATTATGTACGTTAATGTTACATGAAGCGAGTTATGGTATATGGTGTCATGGCATATGAATATATATGGTGTGTATAGATGGTATGTGATGATGGGATATTAAAATGCATTGAGTTCTTATGGTATGAGATACGTTGATTTCCTTTTTTAAAGATTTGTGAGGGGTGTATTATGATATGTTATGTGGAGTATTATGATATATGATACAAAAAATTTCAATATGGGTTTTAGTTTGGGTAACCATTAAATTATATAATGGTTAGTAAATGATGTATAGTTGAAGTTGATATATATATGCATAGTTGAGTTTTGGAAATTTTTTGAAGATATTTTTTCCCAAAATTACTGGTATAACGATTTAGTTTACTAGAGTCTAGCTTATAAGTTTTACAAGAATGCATTCACTCATCTCCTTAGTGGGAGTAGTTCTCATTGGCAAAGAGAGCTATCATGAGTGGTCCAGGAAGATAAAACACAACTTGATTTTTAATGAGTTGTGGAAAGGTGTTTGCGAAGGAGAAGGAGACAATGCACCTGAAAAAAACCAGTTCAGAAAAGGGGCTTGCCATTTGGGAAACAAGAACAATAAGGTTTATTCCTTGATTACAACATCAATAAATGAAGAGGTGAGTCACCATATTTTACCATTTTCAAATGTTTTTTAAGCCTTAAAGAAGTTGAAGGAATTATATGACTTAGACTCAAAGCTTGAAGTTGTTCAATTGATGATCAAGATGTTTGATCTTGAGTTGGAAAAGGATGACCTTCTTGCCTTAGCATCAGAAATAAGATCCATTATGCATGACATAAAATCCATTGGTGTTGAAATAGATGTTCCTCTCACTACTTATGTCAAGGCTATATATCCCGCTTATTCACATTATCTTGAGTCATTGCAAGCAAGTGGAAAACTTAAGGAGATTTCCTTTGACTCCCTTGAGAATAAGTTTGTTGAAAGAGAGAAGGCTTTTGGAAAAAAGATAACTCCTTAATATTTTGAAGAAGTTGTGTGCCTTGCAAAGAAAGAGAAGAATCATTCACATGATTATTCTAGAGGAAGAGGTGATTGAGGAGGAAGAGGAAGGAAGAATTTTTGAGGTAGGGGGTAGACATTTCCAAGGAGAAAGGTCTAATATTCATTGCATGTGGTGTAACAAATATGAACATGATGCTTCCACATGTAAGTTTCCTTGGGACAGAATTGAGTAGGAAAGAAATGAAGAAAAAGGTCAAACACCCGATAAATGGAAGGAAAAATCACCCAAGTCCTCTCATTATGTTGTGGCACATTGCAACATTGGAGTAATTGAAGACTTATTCAATGCTTCACTTGCTTCATGGAAAAAATATCGGTTACTTGATTCAAGAGCAACTTGCCACATGAATTTCAAAAGAGATTTCTTTGAATAATTTATTGACAATGTTAATGGAGTTGTCTACTTTACGGATAAATCAAATCTCAAGCCATCTGGACTTGGCACCATCAGGCTCAAACTGCTTGGTCTTCCAAAATTTCTTCTACAGTATTTTCTATACGTCCTAGAGTTGAGGAGAAACTTGGTGTCTTTGGTCCACATCCACCAGCAAGGAAAATCCATTCACATATTTGATGGAAAGGTTGAGGTAAAAAAAGCATCAGATCATGACTCACTTGTCATGACTGGGATAGAAGAAGAAAGAATTTTGAAGTTGCAAGGAACCTCTGCTTGTGCACATAACTTTTCATACAATTCTCACCATCATGAAGGTACATTTCCATCATGTCTTTTATGACATGCTATATTTGGACATATGAAATATGACAACCTTTGTTTGTTGGAGAAAAATGGTGTTACTAGTTTGCCTATAATTCCTGGGAAAATTAAGCAATGTGATGCTTGTGTCTTAGGAAAACACAATAAACAATCATTTCATGATTCTCATTCCAGAGCACATAGAAAACTTGAACTCATTCATTCTACTTTATGTGGCCCAATACTTGTTCCTTCTGCAAATGGTAATAAATATATGATGACGTTTAATGATGACTACACCAGAATGTGTTGCGTTTATTTATTGAAGAACAAATCTGAATCTTTTGAAATATTCAATAACTTTCATGCATGGATTGAAAATGATGCACAATCACATATTGGCTCTATTCATACTAATAATGGAAAAGAATATACTTTAAATGAATTTGAAAACTATCTTCGCCAACATGGGATCAAACATCAAACAATCATGCCTTGTAATCCCCAACAGAAAGGAAAAGCTGAAAGAATGAACATGAAAATATTAAATATGGTATTTTCAATGATGTTTTCAAGAATGTTAATGGGATGATGTATTTCTATGTGTTGTGTATATAAAGAATATGTGCCCATCTCATGAAGCTCCAACCACTGATCATGGTGACACTTTGAGTGATGTGATTGACAAAATTGGGAGGCTAAATCTTGTTTCGGCCCACCTTAATTTCCTGAGTAACTTGGGCCATCTCAGAAAGGTTCTCCAAAATGACTGACAAAGACACTTGAAAGTGTTCGTCCTGATGAGGTTGGAAAGAGAGGAGCAAGAAGCTTTGTTAGGAAAAATGGAGGTGATGTAGACGATCCTCATTCATCTATTGATATGGATGTTTCTTATGATTGTTGATCCGTAAACTATTGTGGATATTCCACAAGAAAGTTCCTCACAACAGATCTGATAATAATATATTAAAATTCTAAATTTATACACTATTATAATTTTATTAAAACTCTAGATCTGTAAATTTAACTGTAATAGTGCATGCATGTGAATGGAAATTATGAAGAAAAGTAGAAAATGTCAAAATAATCTCACACACACATAAGACACAAGATATGCTCCAAGAAACCCTTTCGAGAGAAAACCCAGCTGGAAGGTAAGGTCACTTTGCTCTCTTTCTCTGTTTGGAAAATAAGGCTACATGTACAAAGAAGTAATGCTTGTGGCCTGTGGGCTACTATAGTGCACATATCCTCTCTTTGTGCTCTACCTCCTATCTCTCATGGCTATCTTTTCTCTACTATGGAACAAAATTCTCTCAAAAGAATGGAATGCCCCTTCCTCCTAGTGGCTCTGTTATAACATAACCCAATAGCCTACTAATGGTTAAGTTTGACTACATCACCTTTTAAATAGAGTTACAATATAGACACTTCTAGAGTCCTTTACATCACAAACACGTGGCTAAACCATTTTCCATGAATAATGGGGGCTAACTTGGCATCCTCCCAAACTATAGGTGTGAAAACAGGAAGGTCAACTTCTGAGTGGCATAACTTTTGCATACAAACTGCAATTGACGTGCTTCTTGCACTATTGGAAAAATATGTGTGTAGAATAGCATGAAACGGAGTTTCATTTAAGAAGAAAATTTTTACCCCCCAAAATGTCCTTTTATGCCTCAAAATTCTCCCAAAAGTTTTCAGACCTCGTTTTGCCAAATTGGGCCCGCCGGCAAAAATGGTCCCATGAGTCCATTCCTCCACTTTTTACACTCCTAATGCATTGAGACAGATGGAAAACAATATAATGATCCAATCCGGATCAATTGTGAACTAAATTTGTCTACATATTTTGAATCAAATTCCTTCAAGGAAGCCTCTTTTCATGATGAATGGAAGCGATGCAGAAAGAATATGATGCTTTGATAAAGAATGACACTTGGAAGCTAGTTGATCCTCCATTGGGTACCAAAGCCATAGGCTACAAGTGGGCCTTCAAGAACAAGTATAAAGAAGATGGCTCACTTGACAAGCACAATTCTAGGCTTGTGGAAAAAGGTTTTGCACAGAAGGAAGGGGTTGACTATGATGATACTTTTGACCCACAACAAAATGGAATATCGTTCAAACACTCTTTGCCTTGACAACTCATAACAGTTGGAAAGTCCATAAAATGGATATAAAGACTACTTTATTGAAAGGAGATCTGAAAGAAAATGTTTTTATGTTCCAACCAGAAGGATTTCTTGTGAAGGGATAGGGACACAAAGTATGCAAGCTTGTAAAATCCGTGTATGACCTCAAGCAAGTAGCACGAGCTTGGTATGAGAAATTTAATGAGCATCTTCTGAAACTCAATTTCGAACATTATGATCTTGATGATGCAACTTTGTTTGTCAATAAAGTTGGAAAAACCATTGTATATATTGGGGTGTATGTAGATTATATTCTCATGATAGGGAACAATGAGAACTACATTGCATCCATAAAGAAAGAACTGAGGAAAGGTTTTGAAATGACAGATTTGGGCTATGTTCACTACTATCTTGGTATTGATGTAACCCAACATCCAAAGTTTATATTCCTCTCAGAATTACATTGGAGATCTATTGAACATGTTTGGCATGGCTGAGTGAAATCCTTTGACTAATCCAATGGAACAAAATTTAAAGCTCATATCCACTGAAGGAAAATAATTTGAGGATGTAACAAAGTACGGGCAGGTTCGTAATAAGTCTCAACTACTTGACTACTACTATACAGAAAATTTCATTTGTTGTTGGAATCATCTCCAGGTTTATGTAAAAGCCTTATGAGGGTCATTGTTCTGCTGCAAAATGAGTTCTAAAGTACTTGAAGGGAACTCAAGATTTTGAATTCAAGTATACATAGGTGGATGACTTTAGCTTGATTGGATACTCTGATTCATATTTTGATGGAGATAAAGAAACTGCGAATTTTTCTTAGGGCTATATTGTTCTTTTCTTTGATAATTGCATTTCTTCATTAACACATTAAGTTCACCCCATAACATCATACATTATTCATATTTACATAATTATTCAACAACATATGCAACTATATAGAAAGAACAATATCATCATCTTCAATGCAACGAAACATAAATGAACAATAGAAGAAACACATAGAGGCACTAGGATTGGTCAGAGACTAGAAAAAAACCCACTATGGGGAAAACCATTTCAAATTATTCTTCTTATTAGATTGTCATCGAATGATTAAGAAAAATAGTAAAATGATCCATATCTTCATTCATATAAATATTCATCAAAAGCAACTATAACGTCCATGAAATGGACCCAACAATGCTTATACTCAAAAATCCTGATTCTGAAGCTTGTAATGAACTGTCATTATCTGCGGTCAATTTCCGAACATTGCGTTCACTATGAAAAATATTTAGAAAACTAAAATTCCATAATTTAGGTCCTGGTTGCAGCGAAGAGGAGTCACGTGTGCGACTGGGAAGCTTCTAGTCACTCTTTGGAGCCTACAAACGAGCGATTGTAGTCTGCAACTGAGATTTTTGAACCCTAGATGTCGGTCACATAGAAGAATGTGTGTGCGGATGGGATGCTTAGGTCATACATATGAGCCTGGTAGTAAGCGGCTTTAGTCGAGATCTCTCTATCTTGTGCCTATGATCGAGGCCCAAAACCATAAAATATACATGTGAGCTTCAGACCCTGCAATTTCATCTTCAAGTGAACTTGTCCCTCCACAGACGAGCCTTAGAACCGCACAAGCCAAAAAAAGTATAGAAAAGTGTCTCATTATGATGTACAAATGAGGTTGAGATAACGTGTATTTATAGCCTTCCAAGGTTGTGCAATTTTCTTTAGGGTTGTCCTTATCAAATATGTACATGTGGGATTTTTCTTCGTAAGTACACTTTCACTTATCCATTTTGAGTAATATTTAGGTCGATTTTGATCCACTCGAAAAGAGGAATTAAATGAAATAATAATATCCATAAAATAAGTTTTCCAAAGTGGAATTTTACCAAAGTTTCATATTTTAACACTCCATCTCAACTAGGGAGAATTCCACCTACATCATGTCATGATTATCCTATCAACAAATCATATCTAGTCTCAAGTATCTCATCATCACATATCATCACTGATAATATCAATTCATCTCTTGCATATTCTAGCTTATCTCTTGATTGTACCTGATCATATGCTGAACATTCTCAAATCTAAAAGAAGAATAATTTGACATCAGAGGGGAGCTCAATCTACCATCCTCTATCCATCAGGGAGCCACTGCCACCACCCGGAATCTGTACTAGCAGGGAGCCCAATGCTACCACCTGGGAAATATTAGTGAGGAGATAAATCTATGATCCACATCATCATCAAAGAGCATATCATCAGGGAGCACATCTAAACCTGGAACCACATTGGGGAGCATATATAAACCCGAAATCTCATGGGGGAGCTAAACATCTACGACCCCATATAGAGCAATAGGTGACATAGGGGAGATACTACTTAATCCATCCTATTTCCTACGATCTTCCCAACAATGGCCCTCAATAGTCATGTGGTAGAACAATTGCATCATAATTAGCTTGGGTTATACACCCCAAGTACACTCTCAATTCGTTTTCCAGACGAGGAGCGGTAATCACAACAAGCCAAGCTTGTGGGTATGATGCTAACTGGGGTATACTTTGCAAAGACCAAGATAAGGGAGAAACGTCTCCAACCCTATGGGTAACAGACATGGTAACAACATTTACAACCCTATTTTCCAGAGATCCCACAATCCCAGGAGACCTCTATCTCAATTCCTCACCCTGGGAGCTTAGACAAGGGGGAAGAGTTGGTTCAATGTTCTTGATTAGTGATGCTCTCCATAGATAAAAAACATATCATTGTGATCATATATAATAGTCATAATGTCTCAATAGTAATTATCTCGTGTTCATACAGGGCATCAAATCAAATATCATATTAGAACAAAATATACATATCATAAAAAGGATAGCATAATCATCCTCCCTCTCAAGGAGGTGCCAATCACAAGCGTAAGCTTGTCATGTATATCAAAATTGTCTCAATATATGAAGGTATTTCACTCCCAGCTATATATGGGATTCTATGCCAATCAAATTCCACTCTTTGTGATCACAATGTATTCATATCCAAAAATTTCTCAAACATCTCTCCAAAAATCTTCTTCATCCTGCCTCATAGCTAGCCATGATAGCAACATCGTACTCAACCTTGGTCCTGCTTAAAGATATAAACTTTTCATCCATAAACATAATGGAAGATCTCATACTAAGGTAGCACTTAGATGTGCTCATCTCATCAATAAAAATCCCAATCATCATCAATACATCCAAGTACTCACATATCACAGGAATAATGTATTAGTCAAAAAATTGTTCATTCCATGAAAATATATCGAAGGATGCTCAATGGAAACACTATGTGTATGAAGCGGCTCAATCATGAATTCACTTAGTTTCTATGCACAACATATATGTAAATGGATGGGTGTTCGTATGGAACATCAATGCTTCGATTAGCTGTCTGTTGCGAGTCAAGTTCAACAATAACTCTTCACAACTTCTTGAAACAATCGGAGTGTCCAAGGATTTTCATTTCCACTTTCCAACACTACTTCAATAGCTTCGCAATATATATATATATATTTTTTTCCCAACTTTAGAAATTGATTCATCATGCCATGATTCATTACTTCAAGATTCAGAAGCCAACTCCCTCTTACTTTGATCATCAGAGGCTCACTACCTGTCAAGTGAAGACCATCAATAGAAAAAAAAACAAAACCAAAATCAAAATCATACCTTGGAACACTTCTGAAGTAGAGGTTTGGATCAACACATCATCATGGCTTCACCAGATATTTGTTAATGCAAACACATCAAGATCGAGAAGCTTGCTTCATACAATGCTCTCTGCAAACATAACACTTTACCAAAACAATATGTTCAGTCTTACATAAATCAATATTGTAAAATCAAATCAACTAAGTCAGCTTATCAAAGTTTAGATGCCAGATTAGAACAAATATCAAAATAATCAATATCATAGTATTAGATTCTTTAGACCATGTGATAGGTAGAGCTCTCATCAAGTCATGACTTCATCTATTATCGTGACAACAACTTGTCATTTAATTATAAAACCAAGCTTCATCAAGTCATAATATAATTCACCAGATGCAAATGCATATAATAAGAATAGGTTCCATCCATTTATTGTGAGATTACTTCACACTGAATAACAATTGTCAATACTTCAACCATTGTGCTAAGAATAAGGAGGCCAACACAAAACCATTATTGAATACCAATATAAATAATTGAAATTCATTATACCCATAGATCATTGTCATCGAGGCAAATCACCATTCGTAAAATCAAATCATTAGTCATCAGGTCAAATCCCAAATTTGTTATCATAGTGAGATCTATAGACCAGAACATATCTCAATCATCAAGTTAAAGTTCTAAGTCGTTATCATGTCTAAATTTCAAACACTACTCATCGATATCAATCAGCCAAATCTAGTCTGCAATAGCCTTGGTGAAAAGTTCATGTAATAAAAGTTAATAAAGGCGAAAATAAGACCACAGTTAAGGGACAATTATTCCAAGTTGAATGTTGGGAAAATATATCCTAGTGGGCATCACTGGATGTGTGTTTTGGCTAAGGAAAATTTGCAAAGGAAAAGGAAAAGGCATTAAAAGGAAAAAAGGAATTTTCGACACATTTATTTAAGAAAATAAAGGAAATTAAGAGAAAAGTAAGGTGAAAGGTCACAGGTTGCATGTGAGGAGGAAAATGAAGGAAAATAATGGAAAATGAAGAAAATAGAGGCCTCATTAATAAAAATGCTTATGAGGATCAGTTACTAACCTTTTGTCAGTTCAAGTTTGGAGCTCTCCCATTATTCTCTCTCTCTCACTCTTGGTCACTTAGAGTCTTCTTGGAGCTGTATAGATTTGGAGAAAGGAAGGAAAAATAAGCAAAGAAAAAGTAAGGAAAGAAAGGATAAAGGAAAGTAAAACAAGATCAAGTAGTTTCAGCAGGAATACTTGCAAGTAACCTTTTTCATGTGTGATTTCCTAGATGCTTTGGAAATGAATGGCTTTGCAAGTTTGGTGTATGGTTCTCTTGTTGTCGGTGGCATGGTTTTGTCGGGTTATGACAATTATTTTCAGCCTAGCCTTGCCTTTTTCTATATGCCATTGTATGTTGGGATTTTTATCTCGATTTGAGTTTTGGTTTTCTAGATGGATTTCAGAACCCGGGACGAAGGTGGTCTCAAGTTTCATTCCAAAAGGCCTAGGAATCCCTTGACTAGTTTTGGTGGGATACACGATAAATCCCGAGGGAGGAGTCTCAATTTAGGACCTAGTGATTCCGGTTTGGATTGTGGTAAAGTCTGAGAGACTGGTCTCGGTTTAGGGCCTAGTGATCCAAGATTGTATTGCATTAAAGCCTGAGAGACAAGGAGACAGAAAATTCCTCAAGGATAGTGACGGATTCTGGATGGAAGTAAGAGTTTAGTTCTATTGTGATCGGAGCATCAATTTTGGTGTGATCATGGTTTGATGAGGGTGGAAGTGGTTTAACCTCTGGATTCCTTGGTTGTTCATGGATTAGTTGTTCTATGAGATCACACATTCATGCTTGGAATATGGCACAGGGGTGACTAGATGAAATACAAGTTTGTTTCAGTCATGTCTATGGTTGGGTCATACATGGAAGTCCCGACGTTGGTCAGATTTTCCTATGATTAATACAAGCTAAGTTCTCTTACTTTTGCACTAGTTTATATGTGGATGGTTTTCATATATTTGATATTTATATGGTTTTATGCTAGTTATAAGCATGGTTATATGATTGGTTCATATAATGGTTACTTCATGTATTTACTTGAAATTGTTAAATGGATGGACGCAAGACCTAATTGATGATATAATAATTAAATGGAGAAGGTGGTGATTTGTTTGGTTATGTTTCATAAGTTCTTTCAGTCATTCATGCTCTGTCTTGTATCCTAGACCTGTAGGTTGCATTGATTCCAAGCATTTGATAGAATGCTAATCCCAGTTGGGGATGCTTAGGCCTAGTCCTGAGTTTTATTTTTGATTTGTTTATATTTTCATAATGTATTTGATGGGTTCTGAAGGTTATAACAAGTTCTAGGAAAACACCGGGATTATGGCCTAGAGAAGTGGCTCAAATCTTGGGGATGTTGGCACAAGTCTACTGAAAAGAGTCTAGGCATACTGTCACATAGGCCTGTGAGAGCGGCTATGGCTTATGGTCACTGTCTTGCCTATAGCATGAGAGTGAACAGGGGTTAAAAGGGGTAAATCATTACTGGGACTTAGGGATAAGATGTCTGAGTGGCTGGCACATCTTCTGAGGGTGTTGTTGCTGATGTGGATGGGTTTGTTCGATATGTCTCGTTGATTCCATTTCCTTAAGGTCACCAAGGAGGTTGAATCCCTTATAGTGACCTCTCTTGTCGCATGTTTACCCCGGCTAGTTAGTTGCTTGGGTGGACCTGGGAGGAAGGGGTGTTATAGATTGGTATCAAAGCGTGTTTGCGCTCTCCTCGGGTGAAGATGCTTGGTCATGCATTCATGTCAGTTGCATGGGTGTCTCTTACACTCACATTCCATGTGCTTGTTGCATTGCATCATGTTGATCATGGTTGTAGTAAGGTTGTCATGAAGAAATTGATGTTGATTTTTTAGAATCCATCGTCAGAAGTATATGACTGGTTAGATGATTATATGTAGCTTGATCACATCCTTGTATGTTGGGTTGCATTCTTGAATGTTTTGATTACATGTATCAGTCTTGTAGGTTGATTACAAGAATTGATCACTTATGCTCGACTACATGTGTTCATATGTATGTGTAGTTGATTAGGAATTGCTTATGCATGTTGATAATTGCATGTGGCAATGTGTACAATGGAGTAATGGTTTTTTTCATGCATGAGGTCATAGCATGCATTGTTGAAATGGCCTTGCATTGATGACTAGACCCTAACTATAATGATGTTTATGAGTTGATACACTTATTTGATATATGTCTATATGTTGTTATGATTATGTTATACATGTACCATGCTGATTTGATGATCTTGTACACAATGTATCCTCAAAGAATTATTCTAAGGTGCGTTGGTTTGTTGTTATTTGGTTTAGCTAACATAGTATGCCTTACAGGAAAGAGATCAAATGGTTAACAAGGTGGTAAACTACATAGAATTTCCCTATGCATCAGATGGGCAGTGTGGTGTGGGGCACCCTTTTGATTTGATAGACACATTGAGAAGCCTGAAGGAAGAAATAAGGAGTTCCAAAGCAGACAGTGACAAAATCATGCAGAGAAACAAGTAGAGGTGAATGTGATACTACTTAAGAGTTTGTGAGATTTTTGCAGCGATAGAGACCACTTTGGATCAGCCATGGACATGAGGACAAAACTAATGGAGCATATGCAAGTAGGTCTCCAAGTAGACATAGGTCAAATATATTTGACATAATCAAAGATAGTAGGTTGTTGGACACTCCGGATAGGAGAGGTGATTGAAACAAGTACTATTCTAGTTCTGGCTCTAATAGGCATCATGATCATCATTGTTATTATCCTTACAGGGGGAGTGATAGGGAATACTTTCCAGATGACTTTAAGAAAGCAAAGACACCTACCTTTGATGGAGAGATGAAGAAATCACATGATGCAGAGGCATGGTTGCTTGGTATGAAGAAATTCTTCATATTGCATGATTATTCAGAAAACATGAAATCAAAGATAACCACTTTCAGTCTCAAAGGTAAAGAAGATATTTGGCAGGAAGATGTGAAGAATGTCAAAGGTATACACAAGGATGATTTGACTTGGCATGAGTTTGGGAGGCTCTTCAAGAATAAATATTTGTCAGAAAGATACTTTGATGACATAGTTAAGGAGTTTTATGAGTTGCGGATGGGTTCTATGACAAATGATGAGTATACTAGCAGGTTTTTGGAGTTGTTGAGGTATGTACCTTACCTGAAGGAGGAGAAGGAAAAGGCTCATAGATTCATCAATGTACTGCCAGTTGCATATAGAGACCAAATTGAGTTTGATGATCCCGGATAGTTGGAGGAGGCCACCTGAAAGTTGAAGCATTGTTACAAGCAGTTGAAGCACAAATTTGAGCCTAAGCATGACTTGAAAAGAAATGAGAAAGCTAAAGGAAAATGGCCACCAAAGAGAGGAAGACCTCAAGATGCAAGTGAAAAATAAAATGCAATTCCTTACAAGAAATTCAATACAGCTAACAAGAAATGTGGAGAGAAACAAGCTAGAGGTGATGGTAGGGAACCATTACAGTGTTGGATATGTGGTAAGGATCATCGTAAGAGGGATTGTCCACAATATCATAGTGGTGGTAGACACCAGATCTATAGTGCTCAAGAGGCACATACATTTGGTGATGTTGGTCATAACATTCCTCAGATCTATGCAGTTGTGGACAATAGGCAGTGGGATCATCAGGCATCGATCATTGAGATGGATGGTAAGGTTTGTGATCAAGTTGTTTCTATTTTGATTGATCCTCGATCTAAATATAGTTATATTAATCCTGACCTGGTGGATAAGTGTTGTTTGAGAAAATATGTGCATGAAGAATCTTGGTTGGTGCATTTGGCTACAGGTACGAAGAAGAGAGTTCACCATTGGGTGAGAGCTTGTGAATTTGAGTTAATGGTATGCCTACAATAACACACTTGAATGTATTTCCATTTGGATCATACAATATGCTTTTGGGTATGGATTGGATATACCTTCACAGGACCAAAGTGGATTGCTTTGAAAAGGCCATTGAGTGTGGGGATGATAGTGGGGAAAATAGGACTTTGCAGGGGAAGAAGAAGCCTACATCAGTGAGGATGGTTGCTGCTATTCAGGCTAAACATAGTTGCAGAAAAGGTTGTGTGATGTTTGAAGTCACATGTCTAGTGACACGGGTAAGGAGGTTGGGGATATAAATGGGTTAAGAAGGTACGCAATTTTGCAGCATTTTAAAGATGTATTTCCTGAGGACATTACAGACTTTCCACCTCACAGGGAGGTATAATTTTCTATTAACTTAGTGCCAGGGGAAACTCCAACATCAAAAGCACCTTACATGATGAGCACATCCGAGTTGGTTGAGTTAAAGTTGCAGCTAAAGGAAATGTTGGACAAGGGGTACATTATCCCGAGTGTATCACCTTGGGGCACACTAGTGTTGTTCGTAAAGAAGAAAGATGGTACTCTTAGATTGTGCATTGATTACAGGCAGCTGAACAAAGTAATAATCAAGAACAAGTACCCTTTGCTGAGGATTGATGATTTGTTTGATCAGTTGAAGGGAGAAACAATGTTCTATAAGATCGACTTGAGATGGGGATCCCATCAGGTACGCATCAAGGAAGAGGATATCTTTAAGACTGCGTTCAAGACCAAGTATGGGAATTATGAGTTTGTTGTTGTTCCATTCGTTTGACTAATGCTCTAGCTAAATTTATGCATTTGATGAATAATGTGTTGCATCCTTATCTGGACAAGTTTATTATTGTATTCATTGATGACTTACTGGTATATTCTAAGAATGAGGAAGAACATGCCGAGAATTTAGAAACAATGTTGAAATTGCTAAGAGAGCATCAGTTATATGCTAAAATTAGCAAGTTCAGCTTCTTTTAGACTGAGGTACATTACTTGGGGCATGTTGTATCCAAGGATGGCATAACATTAGATCCAGAAAAGATAATGGCCATCATGGAGTGGGAAACTCCTAAGAATGTGGATGAGATGAGATCGTTTATGGGATTGGAAGGTTACTACAAGAGGTTCATCAAGAACTTCTCATGCATTGAATATCCTATCACATCATTACAACAGAAAGGTAAGAAGTTTGAATGGACAGAAGAATGTGAGGCTAGTTTCGAGCATCTTAAGCAGTTGTTGACACATGCACTAATACTAAATATTACAGATCTGTACAAGGAGTTTGTAGTGTGTACAAATGCTTACAAGGGAGGACTTGGTGGAATTCTCATGCAAGAAGGATAGGTAGTTCATTCACAGAAACTAAATGAGCACGACCATAACTATCCAATGCATCATCTTGAGCTAGCAATGATTATACATGCATTGAAGATGTGGAGACACTATATTCTTAGCAGGAGGTTTACATTGATGAGTGATCACAATGGGTTGAGGTATTTGTTTTATCAACTGAATCTAAATTCCAAGCAAGCTAGATGGTTGGCTACCCTTAGTGAGTTTGAATTTGAGATCAAATACATAAAAGGGAAGGAGAACCAGGTTGTAGATGCTCTTAGTAGGAAGGTATAGGTAAATCATATAACAACTATGAGCTCTTATGGGATAGAATTATAGGATAAGATCTTGCAGGTAAGACAACGGGATGAAAAATACATGAAGATCATGCATAGGTTACAACATAGTAGAGGTACAAGGACAGGTGTAGGCACGGGTGCAGTTATATGTACAGGTGACCAGGATGCAGACTATCATCTCATGGAAGATGGTTTGGTGAGATATAGAGACAGGATCTATGCGCCGAATTGCAGTGAGCTCAAGAAGCTTATCTCAAGAGAGTTTCATGTCAAGCCATACTCAGGTCATCTAGGATATCAAAATATGTTGAATGCAGTGAAGAAGTTCTACTATTGGCCGAATTTGAAGAAGGAAGTCACAGAGTTCATGGCTAGATGTTTAGATTGTCAGTAGGTAAAGGCGAAATGTAAGCATCTAGGTGGTTTACTATAGCCTATAACGATTCCAAAATGGAAATGGGAGGTCATTTCCATGGATTTAATTACAGGTATCCTGAGGATAGTGAGGCAACATGATTCTATTATGGTCGTGGTCGTTAGGTTGAGAAAGGTAGCTCACTTCATTCTAGTAAAGACTACCTATTTAGCTAGTGAGGTAGCATAGGTGGTCATCAGGGAGATAGTGAGACTGCATGGTGTTCTGAAGAATATTTTGTCAGACAAGGATGCAAAGTTCACTTCCAAGTTTTGGAAGGAGCTATTTATAGGCTTGGGTATAGATTTGGCTTTCAGTACAACTTATCATTTGCAGACAGATGGATAGACAAAGAGGGTCAATAGGATCTTGGAGGACACGTTGAGGATGTACGTGATGCACCAACAGAGGAAATGGGAGGAGTATCTTCCATTGGTTGAGTTCGCAAACAACAATGGTTATTAGGATTCAATGAGGATGAGTACTTTCAAGGCATTGTATGGACAAAGTTGTAACACTCCCATCAGCTGGAGTGATCCAGTGAACATGGTACTTATTGGACCGGATATGTTGGTAGACATGGAGCAGGAAATGCAGGTTATAAAGAAGAGTATAAAGGCAACACAGGATAGATAAAAGATTTATGCAGATGAACACATGGTATTCAAGGAGATTCAAGTTGGGGAGCATGTGTATTTGCGTATCAAGCCCAAGAAAATCTCTTTGAGGATTGGTTCATGTGCCAAGTTGGCACCACAATATTATGGGCCTTTCGATATCCTTGAGAGGATTGGACCAGTGGCATATCGACTTGCACTACCTCCAACAATGAAATTCCTTGGTGTTTTCCATATTTCATTGCTTAAGAAGTATATAAAGGATGTTGATCATGTTATTGATTGGTTTGTATTGCAGGTGGAGCAAGAAGGAGAGTTTCAGTTGGAGCCTCAGTGCATATTGTAGCAGAAACATCTCATGCTCAGGAACAAAGCCATAGAGCAAGTTCAAGTGCAGTGGAAACACTTTGAGCCCGAAGAACCTATATGTGAGATGGTGGATCAAATGTGGGCCCTGTATCCTTCATTGTTTGCAAGTTGAGGCAAAGCAGTTTTGGTTTGATGCTGGTATATGTTTATCATATGTTTTTCTATATGTATATGGATGTAAATACCACGATAAGCTAAGTTATAAACCTCCAATAAGAGGTATGGGTGTCATGTTATTATGGTTGTTATATTTTCATGTTGTCATGATGTTTTTCTTTGGCCAGGAATTTCATTGTAAATACTGCAACGAGCTAAGTTATAAAGCTCCATGGGCAGTAGGTTTCATTTTCAGTTATTTTGCTAAAGTCTTCGTGTGGTTTAACACCGAGGGCAATGTTCCCTAATGGGGAGGGTTCTGTAATATCACTGGTGAAAATTTCATGTAATAAAAGTTAATAAAGGAAAAAATAAGACTATGGTGAAGTGACACTTATTACAAGCTGAATGTTGGAAAAAGATATCCTAGTGGGCATCACTAGATGTGTGTTTTGGCTAAGGATAATTGGTAAAGGTAAATGCATTAAAAGGAAAAAAGGAATTTTTGGCACATTTATTTATGAAAATAAAGGAAATTAGGAGAAAAGTAAGGTGAAAGGTCACAGGTTGCATGTGAGGAGGATAATGAAGGAAAATAATGGAAAATGAAGAAAATAGAGGCCTCATTAATAAAAAAGGATTTTGAGGATAAGTTGGTAACCTTTTGTCAGCTCAATTTTGGAGCTCTCTCATTATTCTCTTTCTCTCTCTCACTCTTGGTCACTCAGAGTTTTCTTGGAGCACTCTAGCTTTGGAGCAAGGAAGGAAAATAAAGCAAAGGGAAAGGAAGGAAACCAAAGATCAAGGAAAGGAAACCAGGATCAAGCAGCTTCAACAGGACTACTCTTAGGTAATCTTTTTCATGTGAGATTTCCTAGTTGATTTGGACATGCATGGATTTGCATGTTGGTGTATGGTTCTCTTGTTGTTGATGGCATGGTTTTTCCGGATTATGAAAGTAGTTTTTAGCCTAGCCTTGCCTTTTTCCGGAGGCCATGGTATGTTGGGATGTTTATCTGGGTTTGAGATTTGGTTTGCCGGATGGATTTTAGAATCTAGGGTGGAGGTGGTCTCAAGTTTCATTCACAAAGGCCTAGGAATCCCTTGACCAGTTTTGGCGGGATACACGGTAAAGTCTAAGGGAGGAGTCTCAGTTTAGGTCCTAGTGATCCAAGTTTAGATTGCGGTAAATAGTGAGAGAATGATCTCAGTTTAGGGCCTAGTGATCCAAGATTAGATTGCGGTAAAGCCTGAGAGACAAGGAGGTAGAAAATTCCTCAAGGATAGTGATGGATTCCATATGGCATTTGGAGTTCAGTTTGGTTGTGAGCAAAGAACCGATTTTGGTGTGATCATGGTTTAATGAGGGTGGAGGTGGTTTAGCCTTTGGATTCCCTTGGTTGTTCATGGATTGGTTGTTCTATGAGATCCCATGTTCATGCTTGGAATATGGCATGGGGGTGACTGACTGAAAGAGAGATTTGGTTCATACATGTCTATGGTCGGATGGTACATGGATGTCCCGAACCTAGTCAAATTTCCCTATGATTAGTTCTGATGATGGATCCCTGTTGGGATTTGAAATGTTGACAGAATATGGGTATTACTGTGGGTTCTCTAGTTACTAACTCAAAAAATATAAACCACAGATGTCTAAAATCCAAAATCTAAGTTCCCTTACTTTTGCATTGATTTATATGTGGATTTAATGGTTGTCATATCTATGATATTTATATGGTTTTATGTTGGTTATATGACTGGTTCATGTCATGGTTATTTCATGTATTTACTTGTAATTTTTAAATGGATGGATGCAAGACCTAATTGATGATATAATAGTTCAATGGAGAAGGTAGTGATCCTTTCAGTTATGTTTCATAATTTCTTTCAGTCATTCATGCTCTGTCTTATATCCTAGACCTATAGGTTGTATTGATGCCAAGCGTTTGACAGAATGTTAATCCCGGTTGGGGATGCTTAGGCCTAGTCCTGAGGTTGATTTTTGATTTGTTTATATTTTCATCATGTATTTGATGGGTTCTGAAGGTTATAAAAAATTTTGGGCAGAGGCCAATATTCTGGGCTAGAAAAGTGGCTCAAATCTGAGGAGCATTGACACAGGTTTGCTAAAACGAGTCTAGGGATGCTGGCACATAGCCCTGTGTGAGTGAATTTGGCTTATGGTCACTGTCTTGCCTATAGCATGAGAGCGATCAGGGGTTAAAAGGCTTAAATCATCACTGGAAATTAGGGACAGGATGTTTGAGTGGCCGAGATGTATTCTAAGGGTGTTCTTGCTGATGTGGATGGGTTTGTTTGATATCTTTCATCAATTCCATTTCCATAAGGTCACCAAGGAGGTCAAATCCCTTATAATTACCTCTCTCCTCGCATGTTTTCTCAGTTGGTCGGTTGCTTGGGTGGACCTGGGAGGAGGGGGTGTTACATAGTCAAACTCTTACAACACAAACTTCAATGGCTAAATCATAATGACATATCTATATGCATATCCCTGTCACCTGCAAACAAAATTTCAGTCTAAATATTCATATTATAGTAAAAATTTAAACTTCCATGCTCATAGAACTTTTTGTTGTCTGCTTTGTTATCACCTGGATTGAACTTCAGGCTCAAAGGAGGCAAGCCAGGGTAACCACAACCACATTTAGCTAAGTAGCTAGCCCTACTAGGCCGGGAGAGGGCTCTCTCCGTAAGGATCTCAGTCAAGATGACTAGATCAGGTCAAGGATTTTAGGCTAGGTATAGTAGCACAAAAGTTTTGATCGGATTTCTAAGGGGTTTTGTCGGATCAGGAGGAGCTGGACAGTTTAGGTCTAGGGAACTAGGTTAGAATTACAGGGTGTTCAATGGGGCAAGGTAGGCATAGGCTTTAGCACTCAAGGGATTGATGGGATGAGATGTTTTAGACTGGTGAGAAGCTAAGAAGGGCATGTGAAAACCATGTATCCTTCCTAGACTGCAAAAAATATGAAATGGTGGATGGTTTCCCAAGGCAGAGCACTAATACAATGAATTCCGCCTATCAACTTGAAAGCATTCAACTAGAAGCAATGAAATGATTAATGGAATACATAAAACATATTAACACATGATCATAGAAGAATAAACTATGCTAAAACTCATACCACATGAATCCCATAAAAATAGCTGCAATTCTTATTAATCTTCTACCAAACTGCTTACAAAAGGTGTACAATGAAGGTCTGAGCATCTGGCTGAGTCCAACCCTCAACAAAGAGAAAGAACAAGAATATATAGAAAAGTATTTAGCCTCCTCCCATCCTTAGGGGTCGAATCCCTAATATGAGGAGCTAATCTAACTGATACTGAACAAGAAACAGGAATATAGGCACCATCAACAACTTGCCTCTAAAAGTGAAAAACTAATTCATTTGAGCTCAAACTAACTCCTAAAGCAATGAATCTACCCTCTATTACTCTTTATATATCATAATTACATGCCAAGTCATCATTTACAATGGTAAATCCTCCAATTCATGAGATGGAATCCATGATTACAGTAAAAAACTGGAAAAATAACAACCCTGAGAAAACTGCCAAAAGCACAGTGCCACTATCCAAAAGTGTAGCACCACTTTCAGGGCCCTTTTGGAGGCCTTCCCGGCATCCAAATTGAGCCCATGATAGCTCATTGGAAAGGTATTCAAGTATAATATCCAAAAAAAATAGAATTTATGCATTTTAAGCTCATTTGACCCTTCAAAACTTGATTTTCCCAAGACTGCTTCTGTGTGCCCAAAAAGTGGCAGAAAGGTCATTTCTAGGGTGTTTTTTGACCTTTTGGTGGACTAGTTCTGCCCCAAAAACTTTGAAACTTGCTAGGGTGCATTTCCTCATCCCTATGAATCCAAAAATGAAAACAATTTCTTCATTGGGTGCCCCTAGGAAAAGCGAAGCACCGCTTCTAGGCATTTTTTATGTATATTAAATTCCAAAACTTGCAAATGACAAAATTTGCTCCAAATTTGCCCAAAATTGGTGAGAAGCACCATCATCATGTGCTCTGATGACTCAAAGAAGCTTTAGCAAACATCCTAAGCCTATCCTCCTCCCTTGTGTGGTTTTCTTGGTTGCCTGGCTCTATCTGTTAAAGTGTCACTACCTGTGTTCTCCTCCTCATAGTTTCGGTCTCCTTGGTCCATGTGTGCAAGGTTGACGTTTATGAAGGGAATGAGTGAAATTGTTTTTAGGAATGAGGGGATGGGAGATGAGCATTTGATAAGGAAACGAATGGAGGGGTAGGAAATGAGAGGGAGGGATTGTTTGCTTGAGAATTTGCTCTTGGGGAAGAGGGACAAAGGGAATGGGAATGATATGGAATAGGGGTAAAGGGAAAAAGGGATAAGGTGATAGGGGAATAGGGGTAGGGGAATTTAGAGATGTAGGGAAAGGTGCTAGGATGAGCAATGATGATTTAGGGTTTAGGCATCATTAGGGAGATTTTAGGGTTTCATATTAAACATGGAAAATTATGCTTATAATTTGGATTTGTAAATCAAAACCAAAGTGAGGGATGCCCACTTACTTGTAATGATGGAAGGAAAGAGAATTTTTGTAGTTTCCTTGAGGGTTTGAGGGTTTTTAAGATCTCCTACAAAAAGTGCATCACCAACACTCAAAAGCGCAGTGCCAGGCCAAAATTGCAGTGCCTATGTAAATTTGCACTGGGAATATCGGCCAAAAGTGCAGCGCCTGTGTAAATTTGCACTGGGAAAATCGGCCAAAAGCGTAGCGTCGGTCTCCAAAAGCGTAGTGCCACTTCAAACCAACTTTTGAATGCCTTCCTGATGTTCACATTGGGTGTGGGATATCTTTTTGGAAAACTTGTCGAGTCTACTTTCTAGAACATCTTGAATTTTTTAATTTGGAGTTCATTTGCCTTGTCAAAAGCTCAATCTCCCAAGACTGGTCAAAATGTGCAGAATGAGGCTGCGAAAATGCAGAGTGATGTTTCAGTCAACTTTTGGAGGTCTTCCTCAACTCCAAATTGAGTTCATGATAGCTCATTGGAAATCTCTCTATGTCTAGTTATCATTGACTCATCACAAAAGTCATTTTGTCACTCTAGCTAGGAGAAAGCTTGATTTTCCCAAGGTCACTCCAGAAGTGCAGCAAATCTCTTGAGGCAACTTGTATTTTTGACATTTCTCTAAAATAATGACGCTTGTGTAAAAAGTGAAGGAGGTTTTTGTTCTCTGGCCTATTGTGGACAAAATCCTCTCTCACATTTTCCAAATTCTTCCATGTTTGGTCTAAAACATAGTTTGAAGAAAAACCGACCCTATGTGTGGCAAATGATTTGTCCCTTGAAATGACTTATTGAAAAATGATGGAGACATGATGTGTATGAGTTGGAAAGGCCTCATACTCATTGAAATGACCTCCCTTATGCCTCACATACTTAGATGTCTTTGATTTCATAGCCAACCCTAGCTCAATGGTTGAGGAAATTAGGGTTTAGTGCTTGTGGAAAATGATGATTTGGACACCCTTGGGAAAAAACAACTCCCTTTGGCATGCACTTAACCCTTTGAAACTTTTCCCTTTCACTTGACTATTTCCTTTGAAAAATTAATCTTTTGATGGTCTGGAATCTTTAGAACACTGAGTTAACAGCTTGGGATGGTGAAATTATTACATTTGAAAGACATAAAATACATAATGAAATAAGCATTTCTCTTTACAAATCATCTTCACATGGTGAAGGGATGTTATTTGATAACCATTTACTTGCTGGTCTTATGAAATGGAATGGAACCTTGGCAACCCTAATGACCTAATGAAACCTTGAAAAACGTTAAAGACCTAATGAGACCTTGAAGGACTGAATTTCAAGATGACATAATGACCTCATGACTGATACAAATGGCATGATAAAAATAAATTTATGGATGATGTACAATCAACAAGATATGAAACTATGCCAGCAAGTAATCACATTTAGGGAAGAGTGATGTTTTTGGACTAGGACTACCATCAGTGACTAATTTTTGCATGACTAGTGGAATGATAAAAAGTTGTTGAATCAGACCCTTAAAATGATATGAAAAGAGGATTTTTGATCATTGATGGTAGGATGCAAATATTGACACTAACATTGAGCTTATTGGGGATGGAAGCTCCTTGGAGGTTTCAAGAACATCGTAGACCAAGTGCCTAACCATGTGGGCCAATACGGTCAAAAACTTAAATTGAAATTCATGACTGAAAACTGACGACTTGACGACACAAACTGACTTTTACTCAATTAAAAACTGACTCAACATTAAAACACAACTAACAAACTGGAAAAGATGCTCAAAATGGATCTTATTCAATAAAACCTACTCTAACTGTTCCATTCATCACCTGATCAAGTGAAATGAAACAACCAATGCAACCAAGTAAGCATTCTGGCTGCTATTTGAATTCTCCGCAAGTGCTTGTTTATTAGCCAGAAGAAAGGACTACGGAAATGCAACTCCCATGAAAACTTGTAAACATATCCAAATTTTCTTAGATTGCATAATATGGATTCTCTATTTGACTCCAAAAATACTGCATAAGGATCTTGAAATTCATGTGCACCAGGACTTAGCTCATCAATGGATTACTTTTCTTCTCCTCATACCATGAATGCAAGCTTTCCTATGAGCTTTGTGATGAGACTCCTGCTGAAAATGACAAAGAAACCGACTGCCGGATCAAGTTTGTGTCAATACTTTTTTCAAGTTTAAAGTTAGGTAATGGAGAAAGAATTTGACAGCAGACATCATCCAACACATCAGCTATTGGATCGTGAAAAACTTGAAAAGACTGTTGCAACCCATTTTCTATTGGTCCAATGAGATTACATGATTTTCTACAAGCTGCTCATTTGAAGATATACTATGCAAAATTCCTTTCAAAAACTGAAATGATTCAAAACATAATGGTACAGAATCATCTTGCATTATTTGATCATATGTTCCAACTTCCAAGTCTTCATCTGTAACCTGACATTCAATGGCATTGAGGGGCTGCAAATCTAGATGTGAGAAGTCTTGAACAAGGATTTCATTGCCCTTTAGATGGTCCAGATCAAAACTTATTGATGGTTGATTTATGATTGCACAAAAGTTGTCTCTGATGAACTAAAACGAAGTAAAACAAAGAGGCAAAGATCCTTCAATTACTTCAAAATTTTCTGCACTTTCCTCCTCACTTCCATAGTTGATACGCAATGGTTGATCACTGTATTCGAGTTGCTGAAAGTGAAATTCCTCCTTCCACAAACTAGCTGTTGATTCGTCTGCAAGACTAGCTTTTGTTTAGAGAACATAATCATCATCATATTGATCAAACTTAGGCAAATCATCATTATAAAACACGTCATCAAGCATACATGTCAGATCAACAGATCTCTCTTCTCCAAGATGATCTATAAAATAATCATTATCAAATCTATGACAATTGGGATAAGAAAGGAAATGTTTTGGATCAGCCACTTGTTTTTCTTCAATAAGCGAGCCATGGTCTTGAACATCATACTCATTCCTTGTGGTGATCTTTTGCATCATCTCTTCCACTGCACTTACCAAAATGTGGAGCTTTACCTCTAAAGATGTCGATTCCTCTAGATCTATGTTCTTCATCTCTTCTTCCTTCAACTTTTTCCTTCCGATCAACAGATTAGCCTCTACATCTATTGTACTATTTTGCATCTCTTTAAGTGTTGCAAGGTTCCTTTCTCTTAGCTGAAACTCCATTTCTAGATCAAAGGCTTCCGGGTAGTGTAAGAGAGTTGAATTAGGAGGAGGTTTTATATTAGCATGCATCAAAAAATAGACTTGGTTAAATCTGGCAGAAAATTGTTGTACTATCTCCCTTGGCAGCATTTTCAGTTGATTATACTCTTCTAGAATTAAGAAAGGCTTTTGTTTGAACACCCACTTGTCGAGGAAAAATTTGACGAACTGCTGGAAATCTGAGATGCTCGCATCAGGCAGGGTTTTGAACCAACTCTTGACTTTGCCTTGTAAAGAAAAAGAAAAAAACCTAATACTGACATCCTCTTCATCAACTTCAAAAAGGTCAAGAAAAGACTCAAAATTCAGTACATGTCTCTCAGCAGTGATGTTGTTACATTCACCATCAAATCTTGGTAGATATAGGTAATGATTTTTAGGGAAAGCATGGGATATAGGAGGTAAAATCAGAGGCTTGTATCTATCTGGAAATTACAAGGTATAGGAATATGTACAGAAGGTGCAGAATTATACTTGATCTCTTGAGGCTCATCAGTTTGAAGATGGTCATCATAAAATTGGGAAGAAGGGTCTTGATCAAGATCAAAGGCATGCGAATATTTTGTATTCACAATCTTCAAAGGGAAAGAATCAAATGCAGGTCTAGGATCTTTTCTCAACAATATACTTTATAAAGACTTCTTGACATTCTCGGGAAAATAGAAGAGATAATTTATAACAAAGAATGTAATGTCTTGGATGAAATTCCAACTTGAATACCTGATCTTTCCATATTTTCCTTTCATGTTTATGCTGGTTAGATTCATCCTCGAGTGGAGTCCTTGGATCTGATCTCGAAACTGATTTAGAGTCACGAGGTGAATGATTTCAGCCTTCCGGTGTCTGATCATTTTCCACCATCAACAATCAGATCTAGGTATGAACTTGATACATTTTGCTGATGAACATAAAACTACGCTCCCCAATATGGTTGCCACTATGTTATCACCTGGATTGAATCTCAGGCTGAAAGGAGGCAAGCTAGGGCAACCACAAACCATGCCTAGCCAAGTAGCTAGCCCTACTAGGCTAGGAGAGGGCTCTCTCCGTAAGGGTCTCATCCAAGATGATTGGATCAAGTCAAGGATTTTAGGTTAGGTATGGCATCACGAAAGTTTTGATTGGATTTTTAAGGGGTTTTGCTGGATAAGGAGGAGCTAGGCAATTTAGGTCTAGGGAACTAGGTCAGAATTGCAGGGTGTTCAATGGGGCAAGGTAGGCATAGGCTTTAGAACTCAAGGGCTTGATGGGATGAGATGTTTTAGACTGGTGAGAAGCTAAGAAGGGCATGTGAAAACCATGGATCCTTCCTAGACTGCAGAAAATATGAAATGGTGGATGGTGTTGAGTCTTGAAAATGTCATTCATTTCCATTACACTTTCACTATTATGTCCATTATATCACCTCCATTTCACCTCCATTTCAATACTATGTCACCACATTCATCCCACTTTCATTATCATTGGGACACATTTATGTTTTTCCAAACTTTATTAATTCTAAGCCTTTAAAATGAAATTGTGGTTAAAAATTAGAAAATAATGTGCATATGCTTATACCTAAAAAATGGGTTGAGATTGTTGACATGTGTAGATTGAAAGGAGGCTTCTAGAAGACCCTTATGTGGCACTCTAAGGCCAAATTCGAATTTGAGTGGAAAGAATCATGGGATCATGAGGATATGTGTCACATCTCCTAATTGTATTGAAACTCTAAGAAGACATGTGTTTTATCAGTTCCTATTTTGATTAGGACTCTAGAGGTAGAGGGAGAGATTCATGGACTCTCATTAATGAGATGGCTTCTCATCTTTTTGTATAAATAGAAGATCTCTCTCCTTCATTTGTTAGTCTCAGCTTAGAGCTTGGCTTGGATTTTAGTTCTTTAGCTTGGAGTTTGCAGTTCTTCCTTGATGGCTTTGGAAAGCTTTGTTGTACTTTGTAATTTTGAAGAATTTGAATAAAGCTTTGATGTTCTCAACATGGAAGGAGATGTGAAGTAGATGTCATGGAGCACATTAGAATGTAAGGTAGAGTATATTTCATTTTGTAATTTTGCTTTGATTTCATTATGTCATTTGATTGCTCTAAAGTTTGATAGATTAGATTTTCCATTCATGAAATTTTAATTCATGTAAGTGTGTTCAACCAATTGATTGTAGATTAGTTTTTCTTTATATGTTTTTGCATCAAATAGTGACATGAGATTTACCTCTCTGCTGACTTTGGTTTTTTTTAGCTTTTCAATTTCAATTATGCTTTGATTTCAGTCTTGTTCATTTGATTTGTTAAGTTAGTTTAGAAATCAACTCACTCATGTCATTGATGGTTACCTCCGAAAGCCATAGCGGGACTACTGGCGAGGGATCGAATTATGAATGTGTGATTTGATTTTAGTTTACTTTTCTGCAATTAGATATTGGATTGCTCATTTCATTAACGGTTACCTCCGAAAGCCATAGATTTTAGTTTACTTTTCTGCAATTAGATATTGGATTGCTCATTTCATTGACGGTTACCTCCGAAAGCCATAGCGGGACTACTGGTGAGGGATCAAATTATGAATGTGTAATTTGATTTTAGTTTTACTTTTCTGCAATTAGATATTAAATTTCTCATATCATTGACGGTTACCTCCGAAAGCCATAGCGGGACTATTAGCGAGGGATCGAATTATGAATGTGTAATTTGATTTTAGTTTTACTTTCCTTGCAATTTTTAATTTCTTTGAGTGCAATAGCTTAACTTTTACTTTCGTATTTAGACAAGCAGCAGAGACAGTGATTTCATGATCAATATTTCATCTTTTGTTTGATTTAAGTAGCCGCATATTTACACTTTTGTTTAAGTACTAATTCCATCAATAACATGCTTTGAGATATTTTGAAGTGCTAAGTTTTGGAAGTTACCATTAGGGACATAAACTTTGTCTTGAAATCTACATCCATACTTGACCTTTAAAAGTATTCTTAAGACCTTAAAATAGGATTTCCATTTTCATTAGACACTTTAGGAGATCAACAAAAACAAAACCCCAAAACAAAATAAAATCTATAAAACAACGAAGTAAGAAAAAGGTTAACTAAGCACATATGGTGCACCACACTTCATCAGTTTACGATACCCGAATTGATAATTTATGTAGAGCAATTTAAGACGTTAAATTGACTAGACATTTTTGGTGCCATTGCCGGGGAAGTGTAATTAGAAGACTTTATTTCTTACATCTAATTTTTTTTTAAATAATTCTTGAGTATGCTCTCCTCCTGCACTTCGTGTGATCTGGAGGATCAGAGGATTGTTAAGTAAAAAAAAAGTTAATAATTCTTGAGTATGCTCTCCTCCTGCACTTTGTGTGATCTGAAGGATCAGAAAAAGAATTGTTATGTTTAAAAAAAAAAAAAAAGGAGACAAAATAAACTTCATCATTTCAATTGATTCAATAAAAAAAAAATGAAACCCAACTGCTTTGATAGGTTCAAATTGTCCAAAATTGACTGGTTATAGTTTGTAGTGGTCCTCAAAACACTGTATCCTGTTTTAATAAGGTTTTGCAACTTAGCTGCGGAATGTAGCCTGATTCCGCAGCTAGTTGAGAATTCCGTAGCTGATTTCAAGGTTTAGCAGGTTACAAGCGTCCAATGAAAAAACCGACCACATGGGCAGCTCCAAAATTATCCCGACATGGATCCTATCCTAGTCACCCAGCCCAGATGGATAAAAAAAATCAGCCTAAGACCTCAGTCAAAGTCCCACTTTTGGCATGTTTTCCTTGAAGTCTTTGTTGGCTGAAATTGAAAATCATTAATCACTCTTATAAAAATTTACAATTTCAGAGAGGAAAAAAGAAAAACAATCAATGCCTATCTTGAATCCTAGCTTTCACTGTGGCTTCAACAAGAAAATATGCATCCCTGTTCAAGTTTTTGCCTTAAAACAAACCTGCAAAAACATTAAAAAAAAAATAAAATAAAAAATCTGCAAAAGCCTCCTCTAGTTGTTTACCTGACTCTTGTAATCAGCAGTAAAAATCCTTCATACAGCCAGAACATCCCAACTGAGAACATACCTATGTGGAGATGCCTACTAACACTTACGAGAAAATCATGACCTTTATGGAGTGCCATCTCTACTAGATTGTCCATACTTTTTGAAAAATCGTGGCTTATTTGTTAGTGCTAAAATTGGGTTAGGTTTCTCCGCTGCACTGCTTGTTATAATGCTGCTCTCAGTATTGTATTGGTACTTCATATGGAGGCCTGACTTTGGTCTTGGCCTGCCACATGATCTTATCTCAAAGACCAATAAAAAAAAAAAACAACAACAACAACAGGATGGTTTTTTTTACTCAGATCAGAACTTGAAGTCTTTCCAACCTCAAGATAAAAGACCTGGTGGAATTGAAAATGATTTATCATGTGAACAGAATGAAGATGACAATGATATACATGGTGGAGATCTTGAAGATGGTAATAGTGATGATGGGAAATACCACTTACGTAATAGGAAATCCACAATGAGATAAACTTGTCATCTGCTTGGTGCACGTAGGAATAAGTTAGTTTGGACAAAGGCTGAAGAGGAGACTTTAAAGGAAGGTATGGAGAAATTTGCGATAGGAAAAACCAATGGAATCCCATGGAAACGAATATGGGAACATGGGAAAGGGATTTTTTACAAGTCACGTTTACCTACTGACTTGAAGGATAAATGGTGAAATCACGTATTTGCATCAAATTTGAATCCACTGTTTCTTTAGCAAGCGTTGAAACAAACTTCTAAGCTGCTCCAGCTAGAATAGATCTTAGCACTTGCTTAATATGATAGGAAACATCTTTTTTAACGACTTCCTCTCCCTGAAACTGACTAATTCATTTGCTATTGATTGCATTTGAAATCAAAATTTTCCCTGAAATCGATTTTACAGGCCGAATGCAACAACTCAGGAAAAACGAAAACAGAGAAAAACGTCAAACTTTGAGAGCATGATTTGGCCAAATGGAGATGAATCTGAAAAAAAAAAAAGTAAACATGGGTTTTTTTTCCAGTAGGGTCAATTAGATAACCCAGAAACCATTTTAAGAAATTTGTGGCGGTCTAGGAGAAATCCTCGGTTCTTTGGAGCCCATTTTTGCCTGCCGCGTGTAAAAAAACAGAATTTCAATTAAATGAACAGGTTGTGCTTTAATTCGGCAAGGGAATTTCAATTTGGAGTCAACTCTGTGCTGGAAATCAATCATAATTACACATCTCTTGTTTTAATAATTCATCTAACACTTGTTTAACAACAATCTAAATTGAATACGGCTCTATTTAACTCCATTTCGTGAACCAATTATATACGACTTTTCACAGCCGATTAATAAGATGTGGCAAATTGTTCAACATGGCAATGTATTCAAAGTCGCTGTTAAGGATCCCAAGGTGGATGTCGTGGTATATCTAATCCGTGGATAATTTTTTTCAGACAGTTGCATGTTGCATATGTTAACGCTGTGTCAAATCCTTTCCATGTACCAGGAAAGAGAATCACCTCACAAGTGGACGCTGCATATGTGGAAACTACATATGTGCTTTTGCTGAAAGAGTCAGTACGATAGTGAGATCGTTTGGGACATAAACAACAATATAGGCTTCCCTATCCATCCTATTTGAGCTTCTCTCAAGTTCAGATGATTGGTTAAGGCATTTTAGCTTTATTGAATTCTAACCTCTGTAGTGTCTTCACAATATTTTTCCTTGTTTGCACTATGGAGTGCATGCATATTCTTCATAATAAGACTGTCATCTGCTCTAAATTCACGACACGGATAGGTTTCTCTTGATGATTTGAAATGTGAGTATTTTGAAACTAAAATATGTTTGAGATTTTTGGAGGTTAAATTTGATTATTGGTCATGAGATAGGAAGACTTCAGCACCTTGATTTTCTTTTGGATGATGGTATAAACTATAAATGTCACACACAAATAGCCTAAATCTGTGTTCAATGGATTTTTATTATATGAATATCAAAAGGCATGCGATCATATAAAATCTGTCAGCATAGTTCTTTTTTTATTATTAAAAAAAATGAGCATCAAAAGAGTAGGTACTCTGGTATTCCATTTCCATCACTAAAACTGTTTTGCTCCATATGCCACTACCATTCACAGAGTTCCTACATGCAGACAATTAAAAAAAAAAAATTCAAAACTGATGGTTGACTATTTTAGCCACTTTCCGCAGCTGATTCAACTTTTGGCAGCTAGTTCAGCTTTCCGCAACTGTTTTTGTTAAACTCTAGGTTGCAGGTGTCATCAAGCAAAATAAGCCACATGGGTAGCTGGGGGAATGTCAGTACATGGATGGTGTCCTATTCATTTGATTCAATTCGATGAAAAAGACCCCACTTAAAGGGAAGTCAAATTGTGTGTTATCACTAAGTCGCCACACTAAGTCGCTGCATGTCAAGAAAAAATAATAATTTTGAATCAATGAAATGAATAAGTTATTTTCTCACTTTTCTGAAGGTATTGATTAATTTTGGACTGATGATGAAAGATGAATGGCTAACTTTGTATTAAAGATTTTTAGCTACAGAAACCATGCACATTCTGCAGCTGAAGTCCAAGTTCGCAGACTGAAAAAAAACCTCATTGTTCAAATCAGCCTAACTTTTTCATACAAAATCAGATTTTGATGATTTAAGTACCATTGGAAAAATCTCAACAGGATCTACACAATGAGAAATCCATCATTAGTATTTGAAATGGAAAATAATGAAATAAATTGTTTAAAAGAAGTAACATCAACTTGAGGCACTAATTCCAAATCAGGTATAAATTCTTTTGATTTTTCCTTTGAGAACTTGTTTCATTAATACAAATTCTTAGTTTTGTGTTGTGTGTAAATATCATAACTAGAGAGATTTGCCATCTCTCTCCTTTTATAATATTACATTCCATTGCAGAAGAAGTATTAATTTTTTTTGCAGGTTCTAGGAGGAAGGACAAATGACTACAAGAGAATGGTGTCTCTCTAAGAGACCAATTTGTTTCATAAGAGGATGATCAACAACAAAGAGGAAATATGTTGATGCAAAATCAGATCCAAACACTTGAAAAACTTTCAAAAACTATTGTCTCCATCACATCCATACCTCATAATAAACCATTCATCTCATTTTCCTCCATATTTTCTATTTACATTCACATACACTTTCCATCTCTTTTTGTCCATTCATAACCCACAAATAAAAGCAAGAGGCTCATTCATATGCTTATTTCCCATTGCCATTTCTTCTCTCCATTTCCATCTTCCATTTTCATCTTCCATTTCCTTTCATTTTCATGTCGCAAATAAACCGTGCTTCAAAGCAAATTATTGAGTCCATAGTCCTTTGAGTCTAAGTTCTTTGTAAAAAAACCTTGAGGTTTGCATGCCTTAATGGCAAGTCCTCATGCTAACAAACAATGGGAATACATTAATGTCCCTTGTTCGTTAGATCTTCTAGGTGACTCGACATCAGCAAAATCATTCTTACCTAGCAAGATGTGTTTGGGCATCTTAACTCTCATTGTCATCAATGGTGAGAGTTCTCGTGTTGACTAGTGGCATCCATTAATGGACACTAAGCCAACAATTTCCTACTATGTTCGACATCAGAATATTTTTTCACATAGTAGGAATTGTGCCAATGAGTTTTGAAGACATGAAGACTATTATTTTCAGCACTTTGGCGCAGATTTAGCAAGTTTTAGTAGAAGCAATAAAAAGTCATCTTATCTCTTTATCTATGACTCCTCTTGTTCAGCCACTGGAAGAAGAATATGATCAGAATTTTGCATCCACCACACATACAACTCATCCATTCCAAAGGGTAAGTGAAGGTACATCATTTTCTAACTTTTGACCATACAATTCCATAAAAAGTTAGAATGATAATTGTTGGAAAAACATTTCTCTTCCTCATTTCATAAAATTGCCAATACCATCAGTTGGGGGGGGGATACACTCATCTTCATATATTGCTATGTCCATACCATATTCAGGAGCCCACATACTTCCAACAGATATTAACTATTACATTGTTATTATGAGCATACAATGGCTTTTCAAAAAAGTGCTTAAAGGATAAATTGGATACAAACAAAAGCATGGTTGTCACACAAGAACCAACCATCATGCAATCCAATAAAGATATACTTTGAAACCATAATCAAAATATCATTATGCAAAGTTCAAAGATCAAAATATGAGGCAACAACAAAAAAAAATGGTTGTAACACAAGAACCAACCATGTTGCAACTCAAGTAAAATACTTTGCAGAAAAATGAAGTTATCAAATGATATCATGCAAAGAGCCAAAGCTCAAGGATCAAAAGAGTTAATGTAATATATGTTGCATGAGGACATGCAATAGCTTCAGTTGGGGGTATGTTGAGTCTTGAAAATGTCATTCATTTCCATTACACTTTCACTATTATGTCCATTATATCACTTCCATTTCACTACTATGTCACCACATTCATCCTAGTTTCATTATCATTGGGCCACATTTATGTTTTTCCAATCTTTATTACTTCTAAGCCTTTTAAGTGAATTTGTGGTTAAAATTTAGGAAATAATGTGCATAAGCTTATACCTAACCAATGGGTTGAGATTGTTGACATGTGTAGGTTGAAATGAGGCTTCTAGAAAACCCTTATGTGGCACTCCAAGGCCAAATTCGAATTTGAGCGGAAAGAATCATGGGATCATGAGGATATGTGTCACATCTCCTAAATGTATTGTAATTCTAAAAAGGCATGTGCCTTATCAGTTCCTATTTTGATTAGGACTCTAGAGGTAGATGGAGAAATTCATGGATTATCATTAATGAGATGGCTCTCATCTTTTTGTATAAATAGGAGATCTCTCTCCTTCATTAGTTAGTCTTTGAAGTCTTTTGAGTCTTTTAGTCCCTAGTTCTTAAGATTGTAGTTCTTCCTTGATGGCTTTTGAAAGCTTGGGAGAACTTTGTTGTACTTTGTACTTTTGAAGAATTTGAATAAAGCTTTGATGTTCTCAACATGGAAGGAGATGTGAAGTAGATATTATGGAGCACATTAGAATGTAAGGTAGAGCAGATTTCGTTTTGTAAATATTGCTTTGTAGAATGTAAGGTAGAATAGATTTCATTTTGTAAATATTGCTTTGTAGAATGTAAGGTAGAATAGATTTCATTTTGTAAATATTGCTTTGATTACTTTCAAGTTTGATAGATTAGATTTTTCATTCATGCAATTTTAATTCATGCAAGTATGTTCAATTTTGCTTTGATTTCATAGGTGGCAGAGGGGGCCCCTGCCTTGTATAGTTGTCATTTAATTTTTCATTTAATTTTGTTATGCTTATGTATATTAGCTGTACATAAATTGCTTTCAAGTTGATTGTATATTAGTGATGCACATAGCCTTTTAATGACTAATGACATGATAGAATCATCTTGTCCTTTTGCTGAAGCAGCAAGGATACTCGGTCTCATAGTCCCTAGCTCATTGTTTGGTTATTGCATTTTATTTTTATTGAACTAATGACATGATAGAATCATCTTGTCCTTTTTCTGAAGCAGCAAGGATACTGGGTGTCATAGTCATTAGCTCATTGTTTGGTTATTGCATTTTATTTTGTTTGACACTTTAGAAAACCAACAAGAACAAAACCCCAAAAACAACATAAACTATAAAACAACGAAGTAAGAGAAAGGTTAACTAAGCACATATAGTGCACCACCCTTCATCAGTTTACGATACCCGGATTGATAATTTATGTAGAGGCAATTTTAAGACGTTAAATTGGACTAGACCATTTTGGCGCCGTTGCCGGGGAAGTGTAATTAGGGAGACCTTATTTCTTACATCTGAAAAAAAAAAAAAAGTTAATAATTCTTGAGTATGCTCTCTTCTTGCACTTTGTGTGATCTGGAGGATCAAAAAAAGAATTATTATGTAAAAAAAAGAAAAAAAGGAGACAAAATAAACTTCAACATTTCAATTGATTCAATAAAAAAAAAAAAAAATTATGAAAAAAATGAAGCTCAATTTATTTGATAGGTTCAAATTGACCAAAATTGTCTGGTTATGCTTTGTAGTGGTCTTCAAAACACTGTATCCTGCTTTAATAAGGTTTTGCAAGTCAGCTGCAGAAACTGCCATGATTCCGCAGCTAGCACTTGATTCTGCAGCTAGCACCAGGATTCCGCAGTTGTTTCAAGGTTGAGCAGGTTACAAGCGTCCAATGAAGAAATTGACCACATGGGTATCTCCAGAATTGTCCCGACATGGATCCTATCCTAGTCACCCAGCTCAGATCGAAAAAAAAAACCAGCTTATATAGATATCTCCATTCCTAGTTTTTTTTGTGGCCTCAATAGAAAATCTGCATTCCTGCTCCTCTTGACCTTCTCCTTCTGACTGATCAGACGGTGTCCCACATAGATTTCCAATAAGGATCAACAGTGTACAAACTACCCCTGTCAAACAAAAGCGTATTGTCTTAGCACTAATTCCAAAATTGTGTTCATAAGACGTGACCTATGTGAATACGGCTCCTCTCCACCGTACTTTGTGCAGTCATTTTTTATCCAAGTGTAACGTCTCACACAGCCTTTTAATTCAAAATTCTGACGCCATTTCACTTGTGTTAAAGCTGCACTTCATTAGTATATGCCTCCATTCTATCTCGGCTGTTCATCCCCTGTTCCGTTTACAACTCCTGAACATCCTAATTCCCGTGTCCATTTTCCATTTCGGCCATCGTTCTTCCACAAACAGAACTACCTTACCTTTGATAAAACCTTCAAGTCACCACTAACTGAGCTTATGATATAAAATAAATGAGCTGGGGAAAAGAACAGTAAGGGCTACTATATATATGATGAGAAGAGGAGAGCTCGTCCAACACCTGAGGTCAAAGAGATCATCGAACAAGCAAGAAAATTTTCTAAAATAATGCCTGGTGGAAAGCCTATTGTTGTCACTGACCGGGAAATACTGGAGATGATATTCTTCCCGGCTGTGAATGAGACATGCCGGGTCCTGGATGAAGAGATTGCGATTAAAGCATCAGATCTTGATGTTTCATCTGTCCTAGGAATGGGCTTCCTTGCATACAGAGGCGGGATAGTTTTTTTTTTTGGGAGATTCTGTTGGTGCAGGGCATATATACTTTAGTCTTGAGAAATGTTTTGAATCTTATGGTGGACAACTTGACATATATGAGAATACACAAACCGAAAATTCTACAGGCTGAATGCAGAATAATAAAACTCAGAAAAAACGCAAAACTCAGAAAAAAAACGTCAAACTTTACACGCTCGATTTGCCAAAATGGTGTGAATTTGAAGAAAATTAAACATGGGTTTTTTTGCGAGGTGGGTCTTTTAGATAACCCAGAAACGGTTTGAGGAAATTTGTGGCGGTCTGGGAGAAATCTGCGGTTCTTTGGAGCCCATTTTTGCAGGTCGCGGGAGAGAAAAACGGATTTTAATTGATAAACAGTTTGTTGTTTTGACTCAGCGTGATTAGAGAGGGCAAAAACAATTTGGGAACCTAGTACATGCTAGCATTTAATCTTGTTTACGTGTCTTTAATTTCTCATGCAACCTCCGTGACTGTATTTCAGTTTAACAGCCAACAATAGACGTATCCCAATTGAATACAATACTTCTCCAAGCACCTGTTTAACGGTTAATTCCATCACTTGAACTGGTTGGATATGGCTCTTTTACATCCGTATTATTCTGAGCTTCTCTCTTACTAGTAGTCTGACTAGGGAAAAGGAACATGGAACCTTAATTATGTCTAAGGAAATTTTAAAATTTTTAGGGGATTTGGGCTTATTTTCCGAATAGGCCATGGAGTTTCATTACATTTCTATTGAGCTCACTGTACATCATTTCTACCACTTTCCTATGCAAGTTGATCTTATCAAGTTGAGGGACACTTTTCAAGTCTAATGAAACCTTCAGGGCCTTGAATTGAGAACCTGAAGGCAATGACTGTGCTTGTGGTTGCTGCAACGAGAACTTCATTTGATTTATCTCTAAGTCCATAGTAGCCATAATGTTCTTCGGATATGGGACTGAATGAGATGCCATTTGTTGCTTCATCTCTTCCCTTACCTTCTTTTTTCTTTCTTCAATGGCTTTTCCAATAGGCCAACTTGGCTCAGTAGTAGTTGCACTTCCTTTTGAACTTAAAATAGCTACCTTTTAAGAGGATGAGGCAATAGTATGTAATGGGTCTTCCAAAGTCACCTTGAATCCTAGGTGATCTGGTCTTGTCTCTACTAGCCTGGTCTCAATTTATTCTTCCTATATATCTTGGGTATTTTCCTTTTTACTATGGTGTACATCCTCCATCTCAACATCTTCATTTTGTTCAACAGTACTTTTATGTACCTTGTCCTTTGTTGTTGGAGTCTCAATCTCCATCTCTCTATTAATAGGCCATGAATCAAAGTTATCCTTCCATTCAATCTCAGGCCTATCCTCATTCTCATAGGTTGAAGCCTTTATGCTCTCTCTTCTCTTGCCAATGACACCATGAGGATCATAATTACAGACATCCCCTAGATCAAAATTCATCTATTTGAGTAATTCCTTAGCTTCCCTGTGTGCCTACCTAGAATTGACAATAAAAGGTCCCACGAGATTTCCCAACTTAAACATATATCCCTTCTTAGAAGAGACAAAATAAAATTTGTCTACATTAAGGCTATGTTTGATGAATTCCAGAGTGAAAATACACATGGGTATAAATACACGAAAGCGGTAAGGAGGAAGCTCACACCTATAGACCCTAATTTCTATGAAATTCTCAAATAGGTATGAGTCCCCCACCTTGGTATCCTTCCTAAGTTGGAGGATTGATTTTTGTTGAGGGAAAAATCCATGAATAATTTTATAGGAAATGTCCATATAGGAGGATTTAAACTAGGACTAGCCCTCAACATTTAGTCTCTTCCTAAAAACAACGTCCTAGTCGAAAACATACTTCCTTTGTTTGTTGGAAGCCACCAAACTGATACCTAGGCACCCAAACTCATCCACATGAGTGTAAAAAAACAAGATGAACAACAAGGAATAATATCTGAAATAGGAGGTGGTGGGGAAATGGTGCAACTGGAATCTTTGAGCTTGGTCAGATAAGTAGTGGTGTCGAATAAATGGTTGGGTTGCATTATTTGCCTTAGAAATCGTAGAGAGGATTTAGTAGTTATATTAGCATTGTCCTCCCAAAATCGATGAGAAATTAGGGATAGGATGGCATGGATAAGCTTTGCAAAGAGGGTTATAGGGAAACTGTTAGCAATAGACAAAGACTGTAGGCTAGGGGCCAGAACCATTTGTAGAAAGGATTGTTGCTCATCAGTGGAAAAGGTAATATAATGGTAGAACAATGTAGTTTATGTAGACTGTTGGGGTTACGGGAGCATGGGTAAATTAGGGCTTTTTGTATTAGCTCTGGAGTCACCTCAAGGATTTTGAACTCGATTGAGGAGATAAAATAATTCTTCTCGTTTATGTAGGTGGTTGTTAACTAGGAGACAAACTCAGGGAAATAGTGTATTGAGGGTGCAATTTGGTAGTATAGGCCTAAGTCGACCACCTGAAATGGGTCTTCTCCTCTGATGTGGTTACCATATAAGTTAAATCGAAGGTTCATGAGGTGGTAGACACTAGAGGGTTAGCGATTTGTGCCTCTGTCTCCATGAGATGCTTGACACTGGAGGAGGGTTTAACCTCATGAGATTTAGAAGTCTTAGGGTGAACTTTCTTCATGTTTCAATGATTATTCAAATAATTTGCAGGTGAAATGGACTAACCAGTTACTTTGTTGTCCTGGAGATAACTAAAAACAACATTTGAGGGAGGTTCCAGATCAAATGAGTGATCAGATGACATTACAACATAGTTGAATGGAAGGAGGAATTTACACTGGGAAGAAATACAAAACTTTTACAAATTTGAGGTCGGAAGGGTTTTTATAGGCAGAGAGAGGAAAACAGTATTATGACGTAGGATGACATCCCAGGAGGACATGTGCTAGAAGGGGATTGGGTGGTAATAGATGACAGGTGGACGGGAGTGGAGGGTGGATACATTATCGTTTAAATTTTTAATCCTTTGCTCACTTGAATCGGCTCCGAAAAACTGACCATCATGGCAAGTGGTCCCCACCATCCTCCGGCAGGTAGGAGAGCAGGAGTTCAGATCCATCAGTTACCCCCTGGAATTAATCTGGGTCATTGGATCAGCGGGCCCACTAGTTTGACTTGTCAACTCCAGGGGGTAGTGTCAACCTATCGCCCGTGCAAGTTAACCCCCCCCGAAATGCCTCTGGGGGTTGGTCGAGTGGAGATGGATGGTGATCCACCTCTAAGCTACTCAATCTCTAATCAAAAGGGAAATCCTGTTCAAAACTCATCCTTTAGCATGTTGTGCTTACCTAGTAGGGACTCCACAAGTCCAGGTTTTAACCTTAGATATTATTCCATGGTGTTAGGTCTTGATAATTTCCCCCAACACTGATTTAATTTACTTTTTGGATAAGAGTCTTTAATTTTGACCTCTCAGACCTCTCTACATAGGTGATAAATAGAAACAAGACACCTTAAGATCTTCCTTGGTAGCGATCTATCCGAGCTAATCCAAGTATTCTTCACCTTCTTTCCTAATCTGATTCTTGCATTTGGCTTCAGTGAGTGAGCCAACTGATGGGATCTTGTGAGATTTAAACATGAAATCCAAATTTTTGTATAATCATGCTTATGAGTCTTGAATGTTGGAAATGAACAAGACAAGTTGTTTGTTATTCTAGATGAGCATCCAGACTTTTTCTTTCACCAAACTAGGTTGTTTCCTTGTTTTCTTTCCCAATTCAAGCAGTGCCCCTTTGTATTCCATTGACCACTCATGCATGACAACGATGGATGTTTGAACATCCTTGAGGGATTTAACATGATCTTTACACTTTTGTTGCAAGCTATGTAAGTGGAAAATTTCCTTATGCACAGTGATAAGCTCCTCATAAAGGTTCTGCATGGTTTCTCCCAATGCCGATACTTCTAGAAGTATGGTTTCGTTAAGTTCTTCCAAATATACTTGTGTGGGAGCTGCATCCTGGATCTCTGAACATAGTTGTTCAACTTCTTTCCTCTCAGCCTATAAGTTCCTTTCCATCTATTTTTTCTCAGCCATTAAATATTATGTATCTGTCTTTGCTACTCCCATGAAGGCCAAGTTAGGTGTGGCAATGGAATTTGGATTCCTCTTGGTGTCTGGCTCAATCGCCCTTTCTCTGATGAATGCAGGAGATGCAAGATCGTATGGGAAGTGTTTCTTCCTCACTTGTACAATGTTCTTCTAAAGACTGTCGTAAGTTATATTGTACATATAAATGACAAAACCATCATCAAGAGTATTGACTTCTAATCATTGGGATTGGGTGAATATATGTAAATAATGTAAATAGTCAATTATGGAGAATAGGAATATGAAGAGACACTGGGAGGTGAGGCCCAGGAGTCTCTCCCTGCTTGTATATATCCATGAGCAATCTTAATGCAAAGACATAATTCGTTTTGAGGAGTTACCTCATGGCCTAACATGGTATCAGATCTGACTCCATTTTTTAGCTTTCTTGCCTTTGTAACTCCCTCTTGTTCTGCCTATTTTGTAGAATTGTCACCTTCTTTGTACCTTGCACACCTATGTTGCCCTGGTGGTTTCTCATACTATGCCTTTCCATATGTTCAATGCACTCCCACTGTGTTTTTTTAATATTCTTCACTGCTCTCATCACCAACGTTATGGTATCCATTCGAGATTTCTCTATCTTATCCCTATAATATTACGTGCATTATAGAATGAACTGGTCGATATTGTTGAAGGATCTACATTAGAAAAGTTTTGAGGTCTAAAATGGGCCTCCTAAGAAAAATGTACAACCAAAATAAACTTTATAAGAACCAATATGATTCAAGATGATGATGTCAACCATGGGGGATGATTCACCATTTTTGGGGTAAAAAAGTAAAAAGATTAAAATTTAATAAAATAATAAAACTACTTTTTCAACTTATCTCCCTAAATTTTTACTCAAATTTTGAGCAGGAGTATTCGTTGGATGAAAAATTTTATTTGTCATCCAAGGAGTACCCATGTTGCATACTTTTGATGGACCCTACTACATGAAAAATGAGAAATACATGAAAAAACATGATTGCAATCATGTTTTTCATGTATTTCTTCTTTTTCATGTAGTAAGATCCATCAAAATTATGAAACACGGGTACTCCTTGGATTAGGAATCAGATTCTGCATCCAGTGAGTGTTCCCACTCAAAATTTGAGTAAACCCATAGGGAGGTAAGTTGAAAAAGTAGTGTTTTCTTTTTCCTTCCAAAATTTGATGATGTAATCTAATATTATTTTATTATTTCCACAATTATTTTATAATTTCCTTAGGAGTCCCATTTTAGACCTCAAAATCCCCTTAATGTTTGCTACATTGAGGCATTGCCTTGTCTGTTGTGAAGACTAGAGCGCATTGCTGTGTTGAATTGTGTGTTGCCTAGAGGTGCAATGGTGTGCAAGTGGCGTAGTAGAGTTGTGTGACTGTGGGAGGAGTGTTTGTGTGTGGTTTCCATCGAATGTATTCACCTTTGTTGACTGTGGAGGCATAAAGTCTATGACCCACAAGGTAGGTATTCCTCCAATAAATTTATTAATTATTACTCAAAATATGCGAAGGGTATTATGATGTGAACCAATTGCATATGGTATGCTGTCGGGTATCACTTCTTCCTTATAATGATGTCAGTGTGTTTGAATCCCATGAACCATTCTGTCACTATACATTGTGTTGTGATTTATACCATTCACCGTGTTAAGAATTACACCACCATTCACCCATCGTGGCTCTCTGTGCATCACACTGTTCTCCTTGTTGTGAACTACACTACCACAAATAATACCATGTATCTAGGCCTCCTCCCGACTCCCAGTCATATGTTGACCCCACTCTAAAATACCTCCAAACCCTTGGTATCATAGTTAATACCTCCGCACAATTAATACTGTATCTCATAGTTAATACCACAACTCTAGTTATATATCTTCTCCCCTCCACCTATATAACCCTCCCCCATATACCACTTTCCCCAAATAATATCTCTGTTTTAATATATCAAAGTTCATTTTTCTATACATATTACCACCATAAGTGCAATTTATTACAGTACATTGGTAGCAGAGGTACATGTTTTTACAGTTCATACATTTAAAATGCATTCATTAATATATATTTTTGGAGTAGTTCTCTCAAGACAAAAGATCACAGAAGTCTAAATTCCTTTACAAAAGAACTATATTGAATGGCCAATGAAGATAAAATACACTCTCATTTTCAATGAGTTGTGGAAAGGAGTTTGTGTCAGAGAGGGAGATAATGAACCTACAAAGCCCACCTCAGGTAAGGACATCACCATTTGGGAAAACAATAACAAAAAGGCCTATGCCTTGATTGCAACATCTGCCAATGAAGAGGTGAGTCACCATATTTCACCATTTTCAAATGCTTTTGAAGCCTTACAGAAGTTGAAGGAACTCTATGACTCACACTCTCAACTTGAAGTTGTACACTTTATGATTAAATTGTTTTGTATTGAATTGAAAAATGATGATCCTCTTGCTTTCACTTTAGAAGTAAGATCTATTATGCATGATATCAAAACCATTGATGTTCAACTAGCAATTCCTCTCATATATTTGTCAAGGCATTATAACCCAATTATTCAAATTATCTCGAGTCATTGCAAGAAAGTGGAAACCTCAAGGAGATTACCTTTGACTCCCTTGTGAAGAAGTTTTCTGAGAGAGAGAAATATTTTGGGAAGAAGAAAACTCCTCAGTCTTCTGAAGAAGTTGTTTGTCTTTCACATAGATATAAGAATCATGCTCAAGATTCTTCTAGAGGAAGAGGTGGTCGAAGAGGTAGAGGAAGAAGAAATTTCAGAGGTTGGGGGGGCAGCAGACACTCTCAAGGAGAGATTTATGATCTTCATTGCATACGTTGCAATAGAGATGGACATGATACATCTACATGTAAGTTTCCTTGGGACATAATTGAGCAGGGAAGAAATCAAGACTAAGGTAAAACCAATGATAATGACAAAGTTAAAGCACCTAAATCCACTCACAATGCTATGGCACATTGTAATATTGGATTATCTGAAGACTTATTTAATGCTTCACTTGATTCTTGGAAAAATGATTGGCTGCTCGATTCAGTGGAAACTTGCCACATGAATTTTAAAAGAGATATTTTTGAAGAATTTACTGAAAATGTTGGTGGAGCAATATACTTTGCAGACAAATCAAAACTCAAGCCATCAAATCTTGGCACAATAATGCTCAAATTCCCTCATCTTCCATACTTTCTTCTACATGATTTTTTATATCTCTCGGAGCTGAGGAGAAACTTGTTGTCTTTGGTCCACATCTGCCAGCAAGGACACTCCATTCATATGTTTGATGGCAAGGTTGAGGTTAGAAAAGCATCAGATCACTCACTTGTCATGATGGGATGGAAGAAGAAAGATGTGTTAAGCTCCAAGGTACCTCTGTAAACTTCTCATATAGTTCTCATTATGATAAAGGTAAATTTCCATCAAGTCTTTTATGGAATGCTATATTTGGACACTTGAATTATGACAACCTCCATATGTTGAAGAAAAGTGGTGATAATGGTTTTCCTACAATTCCTAGGAAGCTTAATCAATGTGATGCTTGTATTCTAGGAAAGCATAACAAACAATCTGTTCATGATTCACATTCCAGAGCACATAGAAAACTTGAACTCATTCATTCAGATTTATGTGGTCCAATGTTTGTTACTTTTGCATTGGAAATAAGTATATGATGACATTTATTGATGACTACACCAGAATGTGTTGGGTTTATTTATTGAAGAAGAAACCTATGCCTTTCAAACACTCAAGAACTTTCATACATGGATTGAAAATGATGCACAATATCATATTTTCTCTATTCACACTCATAATGGAAAAGAATCCACTTCAAATGAATTTTAAAACTATCTTCATCAACATGGTATCAAACATCAAACAACTGTGCCTTATAATCCCCAATATAATGGAGTAGCTGAAAGAAGGAACATGACAATATTAAATATTGTACATTCCATGATGTTTTTCAAGAATGTAAAGCTGATGTTTTGGGTTGATGCAATTCTATGTGTTGTGTATGTAAATAATAAATGTCCATCTAATGCTATTAGAAACAAGTTTCCTTATGAAATTTGGAATGGCCACATTCCTTCGATAAAGCATCTCAGGGTCTTTGGTTCCACATGTTATGACTTGATACCAAATGAACAATGAAACAAAATTGGTTCAAGAAGTCGTAAGTGTATCTTCTTGTGGTATTCAAATACCTCCAAAGCTTACTGTCTCTATGATGACGTTAATAAGAAGTCTGTTGTATCTAGAGATGTAATATTTCTTGAATCTTTCAAAGCTAACAATGTTGTTGAGTGAGAGCTTGATCGCTTGGATAGATTCAAACATACACAATCCTTTCAAGAATTTGATAATTAGATTCCACATCTTGAAGGGGGAATTCTATACTTGATCAATCTATGAAATCTTCTTCTGAAGCACTCTCTCCCCCACATGAAGCTACAACCACTGATGATACTTTGAGTGATGTGATTGACAGAATTGGGAGACTCAATCTTGATTCAGTCCCAACTCAGTCAATTGAGATACTAGGGCTATCTAAGAAAGGTCCTCCAAAATGGCTGACAAAGACTCTTGAAAATGTTCATCCTGATGAGGTTGGAAGGACATGAAAATGAAATACAACTAGGAAAAATGGATGTGATGTAGATGATTCTAATTCACCTGTTGATATGGATTTTTCTTATGATTGTGAACTGAATTTTTTTATAGATTTTGAACCAAATTCCTTCAAAGAAGCTACTTCTCATGATGAATGTAAAGAAGGACAAAAAAGGAGTATGATGCCTTGATAAAGAATTGCACTTGGAAGCTAGTTGATCCTCCATTGTGAACCAAATCAATTGGTTGCAAGTCGGTCTACAAGAACAAGTATAAAGATGATGATTCACTTGACAAGCACAAAGCTAGGCATGTGGAAAAAGGTTTTGCATAGAAGGAAGGGGTCGATTATGAGGAGACTTTACCCCCACAGAAAAATGGTCTACCATCTGGACACTCTTTGACTTGGCATCTCAAAACGGTTGGAAATTCCATCAAATGGATGTAAAAACTGGTTTCTTGAATGGAGATATGAAAGAGAATGTTTTTATGTCCCAACCACAAGGATTTGTTGTGAAGGACCAAGAAAACAAAGTATGCAATCTTGTGAAATCCTTATATGGCCTAAAGCAAGCATCGTGAGCTTGGTATGAAAAGTTAACTGAGCATCTTCTAAAACTAAACTTCAAACATTATGATCTTGATGATGCAATTTTTTTTCCAAGAAAGTTGGAAAAACAGTTGTATATGTTGTGGTGTATGTAGATGATCTTTTGATGACAGGGAACAATGAGAGCTATATTTCATCCATAAAGAAGGAATTAAGGAAAGGTTTTGAAATGACTGACTTGGGCTATGTTCACTACTATCTTGGTATTGAAGTAACTCAACATCCAAAATTTATATTCCTCTCTCATAAGAATTACATTGGAGATATGTTGAACATGTTTGGCATGGATGAGTGCAATCCTTTGACTATTCCAATGGAACAGAACTTTAAGCTCACAACCATTGAAGGAAAATAATTCGAGGATGCAACAAAGTATAGACAACTTGTAGGAAGTCTCAAGTACTTGACTACTACCATGCTACACATTTCATTTGTTGTTGGAATCCACTCCATATTTATGCAAAATCCTTGTGAGGGACATTGGTCTGCTGCAAAAATAGTTCTAAAGTACTTTAAGGGAAATCAAAACTTTGGAATCAAGTATACACTTGTGGGAAACTTCATCTTGATTAGATGCCCCGATTTAGAATTTGATGGAGACAAAGAAAATGGGATTTCTACTTTAGGTTATGCTATGAGCCATGGATTAGGAGCTGTCTCTTTGAGATCACACAAATAATTAGTTCCAACAGATTCCAAAACAGACGCAGAATATGTGGAAGCGTTGAAGAAACAAAGGAAATTGTGTGGCTCAGGAAAATTCTGGAATATTTGTAGGTAAAACAAGTGCATTCAACTCCACTCATGATTAACAACACCTTTGTAATAAATTTTTCCAAGAAACCAAAGCTCCATAATCAAACAAAACACATCAATACAAAATACCATCTGATTTGACATCATGTTGAGGCCAAGACAATCCATCTACACCATTTTTCCACTAATGAGAAGATTGTAGACATCTTCACCAAACCACTTGGAAGAGAAAGTTTTAAAGGTTCAGAATGATGCTTGGACTCACCAACATCCCTTCAGATTAAGGGGAGAAATGTTAATACCTAATCATTGGGATTGGGTGAATATATGTAAATAATGTAAATAGTAAATAATGGAGAATAGGAATATGAAGATACATTGGGAGGTGAAGCCCAAGAGTCTTTCCCTGCTTATATATATCCATGAGAAATCTTAATGCAAAGACACAATTCATTTTGAGGAGTTACCTCCTGGCCTGACAAAGAGGACAAATTTCCTCTTCCTTTCTTGGAGCTTGCTTTTGTATCGGAGGAGGGGGAGAATGATTGATGACTTGTTGAGTTCTTGGAATTAGATCAACATCTTTATTTAACATATTTGTTTCCATCTCCATATATTGAATCACAATTGGCTCTTGAATGTCTTGAGCTAGCTCCTTGTACTGCAGTTGTGTTCTCTCGTCTTCTAATAGTCGGTTATGTTCTTATTCTTCAGCTTGTTTCCATGCTACTTCTTCTTTTGCTATTCTCTGCATTTCTTCTTATTCTTGATTCTTCTATTATTATTCTAATCTTCTCATCTCTTTTTCTTCCTTCTCCTTCAATTATGCTTCCTTCTTCCTCTGTTTCCTCTTCTTCTCTGTTGTTATGGCCACTTTCAGGATGACTAGATCTTCTTTCATCTTGCGGCTTCACTCTTCCACTAGGCTATGTGCAACCTTCCTCTTGCCCTTTTTTCACATTGGGTTGCAGCTTCCTGTTGGTATTGCCTCTAGAGTGGCTTCCTTTTGTGGAGTAACCTATGATGTTCCTGCGAAGCTGACTAGCTCATGGGACTAGGAGGCATTGTAACAATTCCTCATCTCCTCCTCATTCGGCCTGTGAGATGTCTCACTTGTCCAATATAAATTAATCATTTCATAGTGCTATTTAAAAAAAATCCTAGGATCATACGAATTGAAGTCCAAATGACTGAATGAAAATTTCTCTATCTCATTACCTTTTGTGTCTCCAACCTTCAAATTCTTGATCTTGTACAATTGGGTTTGCAAAGGAAGAATGGTACAAGGTGCTTTCTCTTCGTGTGAAAAATGAATGATAACCCTATGCAGAGATGGTAAGAAAATTCTTGCATGACCAAGTTTTCGGTGGCACAACTTGGTATAAAGTTTGGAGATTCTGAGTGCCAAATATTCTCAGGAAAGTGCGATTCGGTCAGGCAAACCAATCTGCTATTTCTGACACTACTTCCATTGCCCCACATGACATGAAATGTGGTTCTTCCTCAAATATTTACTTGTACAGTGGGATGAGGAAGTGGTCAGCTAGCTTCACCATTGCTCCTTTCTAGATGCACTCCAAAACTAGTTTGTAGTAAATGTGCGCAATAATCTCTCTTGATGATCAGTTCCAATTCATGCCAGGAAATGAATTGTGAGTGCATATTTCATATAATAGGTAGGAAGAAACGTAGAATCTTGCTTGCTTTCCCTTGGGAGGATTCTGGGAATTAGCTACATGGATCTTCAATGTTTGAGCCAACAAGTTTGACCAGTTCAATGGTTTTCCTTTATTCACAATTTGATTCAGCAAGAATGCCCAACCTTTAGGTAATGTTTAAGTACTCCACTGACCATAGATCCTACAACATAGAACTATCAAGTATTGAAATGCCTTCTTGAGATATTTGGTATTGTAAGTGTTAGTGGGTGTCTGGCAGAACTTTGATGGATCTTTCACCCAACCTTTAACAACATCCTTTGTACTCAAGTAGCCGGTGACAACATAAAAGTGGGAATCCATGAAAAATTTTGGCTCTAGCAAATGATACATGAGATGGTAATTGGATTTCAAGAAAGTAGAAAGCCTTACTGGCACTGCTAAGAGTCATGATATTTGCATATGTATGAGATAGTATCCAATCGACAATGTCTGCACATGATAAATTCAGATACCTATAAGAAATATTGTGTAACCCTAACCTTTGGACATTGATATACACCTTCCAGTCTTCAAGATCTTCTTTGAAGTTTCTTGTTGAGAATGCCTCATTGAATTTCTTCCATGTGATGTATGACTTTTTCTCTATGAATAGATGAATATCTGAGAAAATTGGAAAGAGTATTCTCAACTGCCTCCCTAGTGCTACTTTGTCCTTTGAGGTAGATCTCTTGGGGTCCATGATTACAATAACTAATCAAGAGAAGTGCTCAACAACTACAATTCCTATAGGAGGAAAATTCACTCATGGCAAACATAAATTAGCTTCAACAAAATGACTCACAAAGAAAGATCAAGGAAACAACCATAAGACTAATAAGGAAAAATCCACAATTCCTAAGTTGGGGGAAGATACTAGCTTCATGAACTGCTGCATTGTATATTCTCAGTGGTCAAGGGAGCAACTTGAGGCTTGAGACTGGTAATTTGCAGTCTCAGCTTGGGTAGACTGAAGGAGATACTCCACATTACGCAGTCTCAGTGGCCAAGGATGAGTCTTGAGCCCTGGAACTGCACAATGCGTAATTGAGTAAGCTAAGGATTGCACATTGCATAGTCTTAGAGAACAAGCATGAGGCTTTAGCCTTGGACTTGCGCAATGCCCAGTTGAACATGGTAACTACTAGCCAAGTGAAGGGCAAATATCCCTGGAAAGAGGATGGGAAAGTGGAAGATATGAGTGATAATGAAATTTATAGTGTAAATTTAACTAAGGAAAGATAGATAAGTGAGAATCAAGTGTAGAAATTCAACATGCGAAAGTAAAAACAAACATGCATAAGGAGTTGTCGAAATGAAGACGACTAATGGGAAAAAATAAGAAAGTTGATGCGACACTTGTAAAAGGTGAATGATGGATTGAACCAAAACTTGTAAAATCTACTATAAGTTAAAAATCTAGAAACAATGAAAATAAATAAGCAAAACAACACTCACAGAAGAGAAACGAAAAAAAGTGACAAAAGATGAAAAAAGCAAAACTCGCCTGGAAAAGTGCTACAAACTCCACTGAAGGATCCTTGATCTCCTTAGGAAGGCTAGAGTTCCAAGATTGAATATGAAAATTTTCTCTAGGGGCATCTATTATATAGATCTAGGTTGGTTAGGTTTTTGACACACTTTCTTAAAATCAAGGAAAAAAACCGACACTTGGCGGAACATAAAAAATAACAACTTGTGCCACTCTTCAGAAAACTAATCAATCATTCCCTATTTTCTAGGAATTGGTTTTTTCTTTGTTTTTTTTTTCTTTTTCGGGAAATTGACCATTCACACTACCAAGAAGTATTGTGCAATTCCTGACCACAAGGGACTGGGCAACTCCTTGACTCAGTGAATTGCACAATTTCTTCGGGAAAGACAAACATTGCACAATTTCTGAGCTCAAGGTCGGGTTATCCCTTAGGATTGCGCATTTTATAAGCTAAAGGTTGGATTGCTTCTCTATTTTGTGCAATTCAAATCCTCAAGGTTAGCCTGCCTTCCAAGATTTCCCAGTTCCTGAAGGGAAGGTCAAAAATGCTGCAAGGTCTGGGTATAAGATAAATTGTGACTGAAAAGGTTTAGATCGAAACAAGACATCACAAGCACAACATGAAAAGATAAGTCTTGATAATATCTTGAATACTTGATTACAGTGAATGATATCATTCTTGTCTTCATGCTTCTCCTTTAACACTCAGCCTAACATGGACTCCAACTACCAATGTGAGGTAATGGGGTGTGTTGTTCCTTAAGAAACCAATTTCCTGGCTGTAGAGAAATTGTGCTTAGGACATTAATAAATATTATTTACTGTCACTTATTTGTTACTTAGATATAAGTTGTGTTCTCAAATGAAGGACCTAGAAAAGTTGTTCTTTAACCCTTAATACATATGTGACCAAAAAATCTCAGAATGCCATTTGTTGCTAGATATAAATGATAAATGAAGAAATATTGAAGGAAAAGTTAAAGATAATATGCTGATCTTTCATAGAAACTATTATCCGTCACTTAGAAGAATTATGAAAATGAGAACTCAATCATAGACAATATGCTGCTTAACACAAAAACTACTATTTGTGACACTTGGAGAAGTTAAAGATAATATGATGGTCTTTCATAGAAACTATCATCTATAACTTAGAAAGGAAAGTGGAAACTTCAAGTATAAGAGCGCTCTTTTAAGGAATTTTAACTTTATCTACATAAGCAAATAAATACCTGCAGCTTCATTACTATACTTGAAAGAAGAAAACATAACACGACACATGACAGAGAAGGTTACAAAGTTATACCCAACAACTCATGGAAACTTTTGATTCTTTCATTAATCAACGATGATATTAGGAATATAGCGGCCTAGTCTTCGGGTTCTCCAAAATTCGAACCACCAAACCTTTATAATTCCCTTTTCGTGCTTTTATCTTTTCTATCGAATTAGTTTTGGAACTGATTTCTTGGAACAACTAATAAACTGCTTTATAGCAGTTATAAAACTATTTTCTCTTTGAAATTATTCAACTTTATTATATATACAATATTAAGACTAATAAAATATATAAACTGTGCCAAAATCTTTGAAAGAGGTCCATATATATATGTTGGGAAAGATCTGATTGGCGAGAACACCAAATAACCCAACCAATCACCTTTTCTTCGGATTTGGCTTCAACACTAATTTTCCTTTTATTCAGTAGAATTAATGAAAACCTTTGGTAATTGTGGAACTTAAAATGAATTAAACCTATTGCATAAACTATCAGATCCTCCCATTCTCCTTTTAAATATGCCTTAATACCTTTACGGACTTGATTATACATAAATCTGTATTTAATAGTTCATCAGGTCTGAAACCCATCGCAATTGCAATCGGCGCTTTCAATTAGGGTTTTAACCCAAAACCTTAACAAGATGTGATTAGCGAACCTGCCGAAAATATAAAACATGGTATATATAATATGGGTCTAGATCGTCGTCGCAAATCGCAATTGGCAAGTGTTATGAGACATTGCAGACCTATCGGGGCTTATAAAATGCAACATATAGTATTTCGGGTCTGGTCTGCCATCCCTCATTGCAATCGGCAGAATCAATATACATAAACCTGCGATAAGCGAACCCGTCGGGACTATCAAACATAATGCATATCTGTTTTGGGTCTGCCCATCGCAAATAGCAATCGACGAAGGTAGCACTTCATATATAACCACTTCTGCTATGATTTGTGATTGCGATTTAATCACATCACTGAACTATGGTCGACTCTTTAATACTTTCTTTATTTCAATGTGCAATTATTGCATCACTCCTTTTGTGCCTTAGTTATTTTCAAGATATATTCAAGTGTTTCTTTCCTGGGGCCGATTCTTTTATAATTGTTCTTTTAGAGATTCCACCATGAAATAAATAAATACTTCATGTCTTTTATACTTTGCACGGGGTTAAAGAATATAAAGAAGTTTCATTAAGGTTGAACCCCTGATAGTGATATAACTCATAAATAAAGCTAAAAAAACTATATAAGCTACAACAGGGTGTGTATTGGTTCCTTCACCTCCTAGTATGACAAAGGTTGAGAAGCCAATGGAAGATCTTCTTCAAGATTTATGTAATAAATAAGCCTAATTATTATGATTAACATTTGCATTAAGATGATGAATCTCCTTGCAAATGTTAGGAGAGGTCACCTAGTGATAAATCGTTACCGCTTCTTGGGCTTGGGACTGAGTTCATGGATGGCCTTATTGGCCATTCCCATCAATCCCTCTGTGGCTACACATCCTTTATTTGGGCATTGCAACCAAAAATGGACAACGCCAAATATAGAAATTGGTCCCACTACGAACATTCCCAAGAAATACCCAAGTAGTCAATGCCCAGTCAACAACAAAGAGATAATAAAAATTCTTGTGGATGCACCAAGTTCCCCCCAAATCCATGGTAAAGAATATAACAAAAAGAATTGAAGGATTCAACCTAGTCTAGACCCCAAGAAACCATTTACATTAGAATAAATGACACTTATCCAATCTAGGTTGAGGGGCAAAAAGACGTAGATACAAATACAAAACATGTTCGTCAATGAACGAACAAAAACAGACATAGAATTCAACACAATGGTCACTAACAAAACAGAGACTAGTGCCACAAGTGAGAGGAAAGAAACGAGGAAAAGAAGGAACCACAAAATAAGTAAAAAAATCCTCAACGAGTAAAACCTAATAAAAATAAAAGAGAAGGGAAGAAAGTAATACATGATTATAATTGCACACGAAACCTAATGTCAACAAAATCCATGACCGCAGTCCACAAAGTCTGACTGGATCCTCCACAGTAACCCACTTCGGAAGTCCTTTAACATTCCAGACACACATACAACATGCCCATCTATAGCTCCAAATTCCTAGCATCCATTCTCTGACTCCAAAAGAAGGGGAAGAAGAGGGATAGCGTAGGTCACTACCTCTGCAACTCTACAGGAAAGTGACCCTGTTAGTAGGAAATATCCTATGTCACTGCATATTATAGCCTTACAGATAAAAAATTCAAATGTTTCAGAGAAGGAAAGAGGGAAATTTATGCTCACCTGTGGTGAGGTTGCACTCTCACTAGAGCATAAATTACCAACTCCGCTAAGGGCTATCACAAGCTGAGGTGCATTAAAAAACTAGATTGTAAAATCATGGGAGAGTAAGTATTGCATTCAACTTACATGGGAGGGGAAAGCCATGCCAAACCCCTGTCTTAATTGCAACATGAGGCGGTAGGGTAGCGAAGGATATTCACAATCCCTCCTGACATATGTACCATCACCCATCACCCCGATCAAATATTTGGTGATTTTTCTTTTAAAATAATAAAAAAATAATGATTTTCTACAAAAACATTATTAAAATTCCAACATAATTTATAGGTTTTACTAAAGAAAATGTAAACGGTTAAAATGAAAACATACTAATATTTTAAATGAAAAATATTTATGTACGCTTCATGTTGCACAACCACTTCATGATCCTATGACTTCTTTGAAATTTGATCTAAGTTATTTAACTAATACTCCGCAAGATTGGATGTGATATATATATATATATAAAAGGTTACATGGATCATTTTAAAAGAATGGGGATAAAAAATAAAAGTGAAGAAGTGAAAAAAGAATTAATTACCTAATAAATGTTAGATAATTAAAATAAAAGTTTTATTCGATTTTGAAAGGAAAATTTTAGGGGAAATTTGGGTGAAGAATTTGAAGAGAAAGTTGAGGGAAATTTTGAAGAAAAAATAGTTAAGATTTTTTTGGGAATTTTAAGGGAAAATTTTGGGGTAAATTTTGGAGAAAAAATTTCATCCTGTGAGTCATAAAATTATCATTGGGAGAGAGTTAGCATTGATAGCATTCCATGTTTTCTGTGAAAGGTCATGGATTCATCTGAGAGTAAAGTTTCTATTTTTGCAATATCAACATTTTGTTTTCACTCAAGTTGTATTCATATTGATGAATATAATGGTAATGCCTCCTCTATGAATAAAGAGTCATATTTTTAAATTAATAAGGAATTCAAAGATAATTAAAATAATGATATCAAGCATGTCAATCAAGAAAGTCCTAAATGTAAGGACTTTGAAGGCATCATTAATTAAGGGGGGATGAAAAAATTACAATCGAGGATTTTAAAGGCACTGATGAGGATGATTACAAATTTACTCCAAGAAAGGCTTTTAAAGGTGTTGAAGAGGATGATGAAGTATTTCCTCTGTTTTAGGATTCTAAATGCATAGATGATGATAAAAAATAATTACCAATGAACAAGGACTTCAAAGGAATATATGAGGATCATAGATTTCCTGTGAGTGGGGATTTAAAAGGCACTGATGAGGATGATGAATTTCCTCTCAGAAAGGATTTCAAATGAAATAACGAGGATGATGAATTTCCTTTGTGTGAGTATTTTAAAGGCACTAATGGGATGGTGAATAATTTCCTATTAGAGAGGATTTCAAAGGCACTGATGAAGAGGGTGAATAATTTCCTCCGAGAGAGGATTTAAAAGGCACTAATGAGGATGAGATTTCAGAGGCATTGATGATGATGGTGAAGAATTTTTTTAAGTAAAGATTTCAAATGTACTAAGGGGGATCATGAATAATTTCCCTCAAGTGATTATTTCAAAGGCACCTATGATGATGATGAAGAATTTCCTCAGAGAAAGGATTTTAAAGGCATGGATGAGGATGATTGATTTCCCCAAGAAAGGATTTCAAAGGCATTGATGAAGAAGATGGATTTTTCAACGGCAGTAATGAGGATGAATAATCTTTTAACGACACTGATGAGGATGATGGATTTACTATGAACAAGGATTTTAAAGGCACCAATGAGAATGATGGATTCATTCCAAGTGAGGATTTTAAAGCCATTGATGAGGATGATGAATTTCCTTTTAGTGAGGATTCCAATAGAACTATTGAGGATGGTGAAGAATTTCCTCCAAGAGAGGATTTCAAGGGTAGTTATGAGGATGGTGAAGAATTTCCCTGCAAGTGAGTATTTTAAAGGCACTTATGAGGATAGTAAATAATTTTGTCTAAGTGAGGATTTTAAAAGGAATTGATGAGGATAATGAATTCCTCCAACTAAAGATTTCAGAGGCATTGATGAGGGTGGTGAATAATTTCCTTTGAGTGAGGATTTTGAAAGGCACTGATGAGGATGATGAATAATTTTTTCGAAGACAAATTTTGAGGGCACTAATGAGAATGATTATAGTGAGGATAATATTCCTCTTAGTGACAAGGAAATTAATTATAGTGAGGATGATTAAATGATGGAGACATTGTAAAAATTGTAATATCCCAACAAAGTAACCCCCATTGACATTTTCATTGTAATTAATTATGTTATTGATCCCTATATGAGTATGTAAATGTAAATGGAAAAAGAACCAAAATCATTGCAATTATAATATGTTGAATTTTGGTAGTTGCAGTTGGTATTCTTCACTACAAGTCAATCCTATAAGGAAAAATAAAAGGATACAAATTTAAAATTTAAAACTGAATTTCAAATTACCCAGAAAAGTATAGGTTGGCTCCAATTGTTTAAGTCAGCCTCACACTAGGGACATTCCCCTTGGGCATCGAAAGAACCATATATATTGGGACTCAACCTCCATGATTGAGAGACAATTTGAATCATCATCATCTACTGATGTTTTTGTTTGCACATGTAAAGAGGAAAAATTATGGGAAAACTCTGAGAGGGTTGCAGTTCTTGTGTCTGCATAATTTTGTGTCTCTGCGAGGGATGAAGTCCTAAAGGAGGTCGAGAGCCTCATTTCATGAGAAAAAGGGACATTAAATTATTTTTTTCCAACTGATATAAGAAAGAGGAAAGTAGCACCTATTATAATACCAGGCCTCAGGTCTAGAGAGGGTTGAGAAGCTTCAAACATTAAGAAGAGAAAACCGAGTTGGCTCACCCTATCGAGATGCTAGCAAGGTAGAGAAAGAGGCCACATGGAGGTTATTTAAGGATTGTTGTTCATGGGAGAAGGGTTGGTCTAACTCTAAGAGTTATCAAGTTGTCTTATGAAACTCAAATTATACTTTTTTTGAATTGAATAATTCATCATAAGAAAAGATTGTTGGGTTTTTCCCTAGTTATGGTTTTCCCAAGATAAAATTTTGTCTCTTTTGCTTGGTTGTCTCTTTATGATTCTACTATACTTATTGCATTTATGTTGATATTTTATATGTATAATTTCTTAATTATATGTGGCATAAGATGAATTAGCTAAGAAATTATTGGAAAGTAATTATTAGACTAGAAGATCATAAAAAATTGGGAAAGTATCTTCATAGTCTAAAGATTTCAATCCCTATTAGAATGACTTATTAACATTATAATTGGTATGAAATCCGAGTAGTAGCTCATTTGTTGGTAGAGGTTGAGTTTAGAAGATTTATACTGAAGGAAGCCTAATATTATGTGAGTTATGACTTGATATAAGACTAAATAAGACTAAAAATACCTAATTGAGTTCATTATAAGATAAGACAAGGCTTTCAAAAGAAGGACGAGGGGCTATTTATATGAGAAGGTGATGATCGTAGTAAGCTAGGGCTATGCTGATGTTTGGTAATAGCCCTAGTAGATGGTAAAGGGCCTTAGTGACCATCCTAGGTTAGAGGTTTGATAAAGGGTGAAAAAGAGCTAAGGTCGCGGGATGATTAAGTAGGCTGAAGGCCTTAGAGACAGGAAACAGAGCAGGCCAACTGTATTCATGAAGGGCCAAGTGCGTCTAATGCTAAGTGATAGTTAAATAAGTTTTATTAATGATTTTTGTAGCATACAAAGTTGAAGAAAAGAAATATCAGGGTTGTGTTTGGTGATTTAATGGTTAGAAAAATCCATGTCATTTAATTTGTCAGTGTTTCGTAAACAGATGAGGTATATCTATACTATATGTACTAGGTGGTTATCTTCTAGATTAGATTAATCTAATGCAATATAAAGATAATTACAAAACAAATTAATTCAATCAAAACTAAGCCAAATTGAAATCAAACACAAATAAATTGAAATCACACTTACATAAAGGAAATCAAACTTGCATAAAGTAAATCACACTTACTGAAAGTAAAAGCACACTTGCTTAAAATGGAAATACACTTGCTGAAAGTAAAAGCACACTTGCATGAAATGGAAACACACTTGCATGAAAAGAAATGAAATAACAAAACGATACTATGTTACCAATGTACAAATATGTGCAAACTATGGTTGATGGGGGCCCTCCATTCCTCAACAAGCACACCAAACTACCATCACATATTCAAAGTAACAATATGTTGGAGAATCTTGGATTGAACTATTTTATTGATTGAAAGAATAGAATACCTAGGTAAATAGATGGGTTACTTTGAAGGGTGCACCCCTATTTATACAAGTACTGAGGATGACTGATCAATAAATGTAGATCCCTCAAATCTCTCCTAAATCCACATTTATCTCATGTGGTTACAACCAATCTCCTAAAAATGCGAGATACATATCCTCTCAAACTCCTCCCATCCATGATTCTTCTCCTTTGAATATGCATAGATAATGATCATCATCTTCTATAATTACTCCACAAATCTTCATGAGTTGGAACTTTAAATTTGAATTTGTAGTTAGTAGGCCAAGTACGACCCTTCTAGAAGCTCCAAGTAGGCCTACAATATCGCAAAACTTATACCACATTCATGCACATATGAAAACATGTTAATTTTATAATATTTAATCACAATTTCACTTAAAATACTTAAAATAAATGACTTTGGAAAATATAATGCTCAACCCATATGATCATGAGAATGGTTACTTAATGTAGGGTTATGTAGTTACAAGTTACAAAATGAGGGTAAAATGGTGGACATTAAGGTGAAAGTGGATGACAATTTTGAGGCCCAACATACTCCCCAACTGAAGTTTTTGCATGTCCTCATGAAACTATTGCATTGATTCACTTAATGATAAGTTGATCTTCTTGAACTTTTTTGCTTCTATATGAGCTTTGGCCCTATATTAATTCTCTTTTAACTTTGCATTATCATATCATTTTTTTTTTTTTTTGCAAAGTATACTTTGAAATCATTTGATTCGAACATATTTTTTATGGTTGGTTCTTGTGTGACAACCAAATTTTGAGTATTAGTTCTTTTGCAACAATACTTATTTTATTTTGTTGTATCAAATCACTTTGAAGACATTTAGAATTCCCATAGTTTTTTTCAGCCATTTAATGTGCTCATCAATTGATAAGTGCAAAACATATAAACTTTTGGAATCAAAATGCAATAATAGTTGATTTGGAAAATATATTGGTTAGGATGAATTAAACTGTGACATGTGACATGTGACATGAAATATGAATATCCCTCTCCCCCAAATAAAGGTGTTTTCATTTTTCTTGCAAATGAGAAAGGGAATACGAATGAATATGAATTTGGTGAGGGATTTTCCAAAATCACAATTTTAGCATTTAAGGAATTATATGATTAAAAATTAGAAAATTACATTACCTTCACTTACCTGAAGAGTGGACAAGTTATGTATATAGAGGAGTGTGGTTGCTGCTATTGGATCATGGAATATGAAGTAAAAGGATCTAATCTGCTTCTTCTTTCCGTTGGTTGTATGAATTGAACATGAGATTGGAATATTTATTTCTATGGATGTTGAATTTATTCCTGTTGAAAATTGCTGAAATCATGTAGTCTTCATTTGTTCCCGCTTGATGGCATAATTCTTATCTATGTCAATAGATGTGTCAATGTCGAACATAGAAAAGAAATTGTTGGATTATTGGCCATTAATGAATTCCATTAACCAACACAAGACTACTCACTATTGATGTCAATGAGAGTCAAGATGCCTAAGTACATCTTACTAGGTACGAATAGATGTGTCGAAGTAGAGTCACCTAGAAGATTTGACAAATAGGGGACATTGATGTATTCCCACTATTTATTGGTGAGAGAGATTGCCATTAAGGCATGCAATCCTCAAGGTACTTGAAAGATCTCTAGTTTTGATCTCAGATGATGTGTGGGAGTCGATGGGTCAATTTTTTTTAAAAGGAAGGCCTTAATGAATCCTCCATCATCTAACATGAGTGTACAATAATAATTTGAAGGACTATGGATGAAAAAATTGCATTGGAGAAAGGTTTATTTGACATGAATGAAGAGGAAAATGGGTTGACTTCGATTTGTAATGGAGTTGAATGAATTTTATTTCTTGGTTAACAGTGAATTGTTGGGTGTGGAGCATAATTATCTTATGTATTTAAAGGTATCGCTGCATCGGACCCCAGTTCAAAATGGGGCGGCAATGCCGCCTGTAAAATATTCGCTGCAGGGGGGGTCAAAGGGGGGGCGACTGCAAGCTTTGGGGATCCCCCCCCTAGAGGGGGGTTTTGAGGGTAGCGCCTTCGAAGCTAATAATAGATGTAAAATTGCCTTGTAAAAGTATAGTAATTTCTAGTCAATCTGGGCCGTTCATTAGGCAGAGATCTGACGGTAGAAGTTATGTTTAATTTAGGGGTTTTTTTTTTCCCTATAAGGCAACCCCTCACTATATATGAGGGAATTTTATTGCATCTACATATATTTGTATTATGAGTGAGGAAGAGAGAGGAGATTGAGAGCTAAGAGGGTGTTACAATGGATTTGTTGTAGTTTGTATCTCTTCATTTTGCTGGATAATATAACAAAAGAAGGACTAGATGTTTCTCTGTGGACGTAGCCCAAACTGGGTGAACCACGTATATCTGTGTCTCTCTTGTTTTATGCGTTTTCTGTGTTTATATTTCTAATATTTTATGTGTTCCATTGCTCTATAATATATAATTTCCTAACAACTGGTATTAGAGCCGAAGGTCTATTTGGCTGATAAACTCACAAGAGAGAACGGTTCTTGGTTCAAGTGGGAGCAATGGCGGAATATGGTAGGTTTAGGGTTGAAAAATTCAATGGCCAAAACTACTAGCTATGGAAGATGCATATGGAAGATTATCTGTATCAGAGAGATCTATACCTACCATTGAGCGAAAAGAAAAAGAAGAGGACAAGTATGATAGATACATAATGGGATATTCTCGACAGAAAGGCACTTGGAACAATACGGTTGTGCCTAGCGGTGTCGATAGTGTTTAATATTTCAAAGGAAACGACAACCGAGGGTTTAATGTCGGCATTGTCCAAACTATATGAAAAACCCTCGGCCTCAAATAAGGTATTTCTTATGAAGCATTTATTTAATATGAAGATGTTGGAAGGTGGATCTGTTGCAGACCATTTAAATGATTTTAATACAGTTACAAGTCAGTTAAGTTTTGTAGGGGTAAATTTTGATGATGAAGTTAGGGTTCTGTTATTTCTGTGCTCATTTCCAAAAAGTTGGAATGGTTTAGTTATGGCCATTAGTAACTCTGTCTCTAGATCTATTACTTTAAAGATTGATGATGTTGTCGGTGCAATCCTTAGTGAGGAAATGCAACAGAAAATCTCCGGTGAGACATAAAGTAATGCTTTGACTGCAAATACTAGGGGAAGAAAAATGGAAAGAGGAAAGAGGCTAGGATATTGCAGTAAGTCAAGAAAAGGCAGATCCAAGTCCATATCTGGGATAGTGTGCTTGGATTGTAGAAAGAAAGGACACCTGAAGAAAGATTGCAAGTCTCGGAAAGGAAAAGAAGGAGATGCGCAACAAGAAACTAATCATGAAGCGAATGTAACAGGTGATGTGTTGTAAGATGCTTTGATTCTTTCATTAGAAAATATTATTGATGCCTGGGTGGTAGCTTCAGGGGCCTCATTCCATGCCACACCTAATAAGAAACATTTTCATGATTATGTTCAAGGAGATTTTGGATAGGTTCAATTGGGTGATGATAAGCCCTATAAAATCATAGGAATGGGTACAGTTTTCATAAAACAACAGAATGTAAATCAATGGATATTGAAGGAGGTAAGGCATGTTCCAGATCTAAAGAAAAATATGATTTCAATAGGGAAGTTGGGAGGTGAAGTTTGCGTAACTACTTTCACAGATAAAACCTAGAAGGTCACTAAAGGATCCCTGGTAATAGCAAAAGGAGAAAAGGTTGGTACGTTATATTTATGCAATGGTATTTCTAATTCTGTTAATGCTTTAATCTCTATAGGAGAAATATGGCATTGTGGCATCATAGGCTCGGGTACATGAGTGAGAAGGGGATGCAGATTCTTCACTTGAGAATTTTGTTGCCAAGTTTGAAGCATGTTGATTTAAAATTCTGTGAAAATTGTGTTTATGGAAAATAAGAGTCAAATTCCTTAGATTTGGGAAAGAAAAGAAGAGAAAAAATTAGAGCTTGTGCATACAGATGTATGGGGACCTGCTCAAGTATCATCTCTTGGTGGCTCTCATTATTATGTTAATTTTATTGATGATGCAACCAGAAAAACCTGGATTTATTGTATTCGAGATAAAATTCTTAAGCCCCTTGTCAGAAATACTGATTCCTTCATCAAAGACTTCCACAGTTTTGTGAATCTCATTAAAAATGAGAAGATGGAACGTGATGACATTCTTGTGAGCTTTGATGTGGTATCCTTATTCACCAAGATTCCTCTTGATGAAGCCATTCAGGTTATAAAAGATGTTACTGATCCAGGTACTGCAAAATTGGTTGAAATCTGCTTGAGGTCGACTGTGTTCACCTTCCAAGGAATATTCTATGAGCAGACATCTGGTGTGGCCATGGGATCACCCCTTTCGCCAATCGTGGCCAACCTTTACATGGAATACTTTGAAAAGAAAGCCCTTGAATCATACCCCTTAAAACCGGCCTGGTGGAAGCGATTTGTCGATGATACCAATATAAAATGGATTCATGGCAAAGAAGAATTGGATAAGTTTTTCATGCACCTAAATTCTATCTCTCCAGAAATAAAATTCACCATGGAACTTGAAGAAAACATGAGCATCCCATTTTTAGATGTTATCATCATCAGAAAAGAGGATGGTTCTCTAGGGCATAAGGTATTTAGGAAGGCAACCCACACTGAAAGTTACCTCCATGCGGATTCCCACCATCACCCAGCCCAAACGTTTGGGGTTCTAAACACTCTTGCTATCAGAGCCCTTCGAATTTCTGACTCTGAGCATCTTAATGAAGAAAAGAATCATTTAGTCGAAACTTTTAAAAGTATAGGCTACAAGGAGCAGGAAATTAAAAGAGCCATAGAGAAAGCTGAGAGGAGGTTGCGGTCTCATGAACCTAAGGCCCAAGACCAACCTCAGTATGGTAAGGTCTTTCTACCCTATATCCATGGAGTTACCGACAAAATCGCAAAAATCCTAAAGAAGAAAAATATTATCACACATTTCTCAGCACCGGGAATGATCAGGCAAGGTATGAGGTCTGTAAAAGATGATATTGACAAACATCAGCTTAAAGGAGTCTACAAAATAGATTGTTCATGTGGAAAAAGCTACATTGGTGAGACAGGTCGCTCCCTACAGACGAGGCTCAAGGAGTACGACGCCGATATTAAGAATGAAAGGTCTCGTACTTCAGCCTTGGCAGAGCACTCCTCAAAAACAAAACACCATATCTGCTTGGAAATCGCCTCAATTATCGCAAGGGAAAAGCAATAGCATAGACGAAAGATCAGAGAAGCTCTCGAAATTATCAAGCACTCGCATAATCTGAACAGAGACAATGGCTTGGAGATTAGCAGGCGCTGGCTCCCCTTAATCAGGGAAATCAGGATCGCCAACACGTCCCAGGTATAACTTATCCTCCTCCCTTATCATTAAATAAATAATAATTATAAAAATAAAAATAAATAATCAAATAAATATAATAATAATAATAAAATCAATTATTTTAATATATTAATATTAATCTAAATTATTATTTACTAATTATTTTATTAATACAAATTTAAGAGTTTTAATATTAATTAATTTAATATACTATAGTTATTAGTATTAACTAATTTAATCTTAATAATATATTATTTTAATTAGTAATAGTAATAAATATATCAATTTCATTATTAATTAATTTATTTGAATATTCTATTATTAATTAATTTAATATATTACTATTAATTAATATTAATTGATTTAATATATTATTATTAATTAATATTAATTAATTTATCATTAATCAATTGCATTTATTAATTAAATTATAACAATCAATTGATTCATTATTTATTATCATTAAAAAATTTTAACCCTAAGCTTTCAATTATCATCAATTTTATTTATTAAATTAAGATATTAATATTATAATCATTTTATTGATACTCATTAATATATTGGTAACTAATTAAATTAATATATTGAATACTAATTAATATTATTAATTAATTAATTTAATATTAATATTTATTAGTTTAATATTAATATTGTTTGATCTAATCATTTATTAAAGCAATTAATTAATTTATTATTTATAAATAAATGACTTTTGAATAATTGATTAAATTAAATTAAGCCGACCTCTGCTTATTAATAATTAATTAAATTAAATTTAGCCGACCTCTGCTTATAAAAATTGATTTCACATCATTATTTATTACCTCTAAGCAGCTCTTCTTCTAGCATCATTCAAAAGTCCTGATGATGGATCCCAGTTGGGATTTGAAACATTGGCGTAAAAATATGCATACTGTGGGTTCTCCGGTTACTGATCCAAAAGATACAAACCACAGAGCTCTTAAATCCTAAATCTAATGTATTTGATACTTTCAAGAAATGGAAAGCTTTGGTTGAAAATGAAACAGGGAAAAGGTTGAAGTGTCTCATATCAGATAATGGAGGTGAATATTGTAGCAAAGAGTTTGATAGGTACTGTTCAGAGAATGGAATTCGCAGAGAGAAGACAGTTCCATGAACACCACAAGAAAATGGTGTGTCAAAAAGGATGAACAGAACAATCATGGAGCGTGCAAGGTGCATGAGATTGCATGCAAGATTTCCTTTACAATTTTGGGCAGATGTCGTAGACACTGCTGTTTATCTAATAAACGAAGGGCCTTCAAGTTCCTTGGATGGTGGTATTCTAGAGGAGGCATGGACAGGTAAAAAGGTAAACTACTCATTTTTAAATACTTTTGGTTGTGAAGCCTTTGTCCACATTAATAAAGAAAATAGAACAAAGCTTGAGGAAAAATCAAAGAAATGTGCCTTTATTGGATATGGTGTTAATGATTTTGGTTATTGATTATATGATTATGAAAATCACAAAACCATTAAGAGCAGAGATGTAATATTCAATGAAAAGGTCTTGTATAAGAATCAGCTGTAGGAAAAGAAACAGGAAAAAGAAAACAAAGAATACACAGTGCTTGACGATATCACAGGAAAAGTGATGGTGCTTGAAAATCATAATGATCAACAGCTAGAACAACAACCACAACAACAAAAAGCACTTCAAACTCCTGAAAGTGGTGTTTGAAGATCTACTAGGATAAGTAGACCCCGTAAACGATACTCTCCTTCATTATATTATGTATTGTTGATTGATTCTGGTGAACCAGAATGTTATGAAGAAGGAGTGCAGGTTGAGAGCAGGAAGAAGTGGGAGGTAGCCATGGAAGAAGAGATGGACTCCTTAGCACATAACCAGACTTGGGACTTAGTCAGGTTTCCTGTAGGTGAAACAACATTGCAGAATAAATGGGTTTACAAGCTGAAGGAAGAAGATGGAGGAAAATAGAGGTACAAAGCTAGACTTGTGGTGAAGGGGTTTGCACAGAAGAAAGGTATTGATTTTCATGAAATATTTTCTCCTGTTGTTAAAATGACTTCAATCAAAACTATTCTATGTCTAGTAGCTGCTGAAGATTTGCGTTTTGAGCAGTTAGATGTAAAGACATCCTTTCTCCTTGGGGATTTGAAGGAAGAGATATATATGCAGCAACCACAAGGATATTTGGTAAAAGGGAAGGAGAAACTAGAGTGCAGGTTGAAGAAGAGCTTGTATGGCTTAAAATAGGCTCCAAGGCAATGGTATCTAAAATTTGATAGGTTTATGTCTGAACAAGGTTATACTAGGTGTCACTCTGATCATTGTGTTTATCTCAAAAGGAAAAATGATGGTAGCTATATTATATTGTTATTGTATGTAGATGACATGCTTGTTGTAGGTTCTAACATGTAGGAAATAAATGTGCTCAAAAGGAAATTGACAAACTCATTTGTAATGACGGATTTAGGTGCTGCAAAACAAATCCTTGGTATGAGAATAACTAGAGACAGGAAGAATCACAAATTAACATTGTCTCAAAGTGAGTACATAGAAAAGGTGTTGAAAAGGTTTAATATGCGGAATGCAAAACTAGTTAGTATACCTTTGGCTAGCCATTTCAAATTAAGTAAGGAGGTGTGTCCCAAGTCTCAGGAAAAAATGGCTCATATGTCTAAAGTTCCATACACATCAGCAGTTGGAAGCTTAATGTATGCAATGGTCTGCACAAGGCCTGATATTGCACATGCAGTGGGAGTTGTAAGCAGGTACATGAACCCAGGAAAAGAACATTGGATGGCGGTGAAGTGGATTGTCAAGTATTTGAGAGGTACCACAAATCAAACATTATGTTTTGGTGGTTCAAACATTGCTCTACAGGGATATGTTGATGCAGATATGGCAAGTGACAAAGATAAGAGGAGGAGTACTACAGGATATGCATTTACTGTAGGTGGAACAACTGTCAGTTGGGTTCAAAAATCCAAGTGTTTTTACACTTTCAACAACAGAAGCAGAGTATGTTGCTGCTATAGAGGCTAGTAAAGAAATTATTTGGTTACAAAGGTTTTTGGATGAATTGGGTAAGAAGCATGAGTTGGGAAGGTTATACAGTGATATCTAGAGTGCCATATATCTTGCAAAGAATCCTGCATTTCATTCCAAGACTAAACATATATAGCTCAAGTATGATTTCATACAGTCAACATTGGAAGATGGACAGTTGAAACTGGACAAGATACACACTAGCTAGAATCCTGCAGATATGCTATAAAAAGTTGTAACCAGGGAGAAAATGAGAATCTGCTCAGTTTCAATTGTTCTTCAAGTATGATGAAGAAGATGGGAAACAACCAGGTCCAAAGAGGAGTCATTGTCCAGCAAATGAAGCAACAGTGGAGTTTTTATAATCAGTCTCCAAGTGGGAGATTGTTGGGTGTGGAGCCTGATTATCTTCTATATCCAAAGGTATTGTCGCATTAGGCTCTAGTTCGAAATGGGGTGGCAACGCCACCCGTAAAATATTCGCTGCATGGGGGGGGGGGGGCGGCTATGACCTTTGAGGAGCCCCGCCCCTGGTAGGGGCTTTCGGGGGCAGCTGCGACCTTTGGGGAGCCCCGCCCCTGGCGACGGGTTTCGGGGCAGCTCCCCGGAAGCTAAGAATAGATGTAAAATTTCCTTGTAAAAGTATAGTAATTTCTAGTCAATCTGGGGCATTCATTAGTTAGAGTTCTGATGGTAGAAGTTATGTTTAATTTAGGGTTTTTTGCCCTCGAAGGAAACCCCTCACATATATGAGGGAATTGTATTGCGTCTACATATATCTGTATTCTGAGTGAGGAAGAGAGAGGAGATTAAGAGTGAAGAGGGTGTTACAGTGGATCTACTGTAGGTTGTATCTCTTCAATTTGCTGGATAATATAACAAAAGAAGGACTAGCTATTTATCCATGGACGTAGCCCAAACTGGGTGAACTACGTATATCTATGTCTCTCTTGCTTTATGTGTTTTATGTGTTTATATTTATGCAATATTTTATGTGTTCCATTGCTCTGTAATATATAATTTCCTAACATGAATGAAAATGAGGCAAAGAAGTATGACAATTGCAAAGGAAATAAGTTTTTGGTAGTAGGGAGATAGATAATTATGGATCGACTTTGGTAAAATTGGTATTTGTTTTAGTAGCAATGGTGTCATGGATCTAATTTGGCATGACATGATTATTCTATTCTGAAAGAAACTTGGTCTTCTCATGCATATAGTGATCTTCTTTCATCATGTCCTGGAACCTACAAAAACTTAACAATTTTTCTCTACAATAGAATGTAAGTCTATCAAGAGAGAGAGAGGTTATAAGTCTCTCTTCACCTGATATATACACACAAAAAACTCAGAAATAATACTAATAAAACAAATTCAAGAAAAATTAAATGCATTTTTACCTATTTCTTACAAATTTTGAGCTTGAGACCTCTTCTCCATACAATTAATGTTTCGATAATAGATCATAAACAATTTTTTCATAAGCTACTGAATTGTGTCGATTCTCCAACTACCAAAAACATAGATCGTTGCATTGCCTTGCCGCTTTTACAACCTGCAATTAGACTCATATGGTGGGTTTTTTAATTATTGCAATTAGATTTTTAATATTTGCAAGGTTTTTATGTAGGTTGAAGTCTATAACTACGTTCTTCCTTTCTATTTAGCTCTCCACCCTTGTCCATGATCCAGTGGATCAAGAAAATGCTCAAAATTAAAAATTATTAGATCAGATTGAAACTAATGCCAAAGCATATATCCCGTTGTTATAAATCTAACGCATTTCATTTCACTGAAATCTGACTTTGGATGCTCTCGGAATCGTGTTCTGATAATTTTATGAAACAATTAAAAAAATGAATTTTCAATTTGCAGGTACGCCTAGTTAGCAGTCTGTATGTTGACATGGAAAGTTGACTAGGTAGTGACGTCGACAAGTGAGTGGTTGAAAGTTGGTATCGTTTGGTTGGTTTAAACATGGAAAGTGTTTATTGGTTACGGTTTTATGTGGTGGGCTAACAAGGAAGTGCCACGTGGACCAACCATTGGTTGCCACGTGGCATCCTCATGGAGGTCTAAAATTTTATGTGAGGGTTGAATTTTTCTCCATGAAACTTGAACCTATGATGTCATGATTTCAACTAAACAACTTTACCAATCACAATACATAATTTGTTGTTAAATTAATCCTCCAAAATGTTTTTTAAATGTTAATTTGTGCGATTTTCAGGGAGGGGTCGGGGCTAAGCCCTAGACCCTGGTCATATGAATTTGCATGTGACCATAGGCACGGAGGACATGGGGGTGTTTTAACCATCCTACAAACTTTCCCGCTAGTCGACAAGCCACATTCTCACACCGTTCCCAATTTCTGGGTGCACCGGCTGGGTTTGGGTTGATTTGTAGGCTCATTAACAACATAATTGGGTAGAAACTTAAAACAATCATATCTTTCTCAATTTTTAACCAAAGGAGGTACAAAAAGAGTCAAAACAGGGGTTTTAGATAGCGATGAATCCATTGGAGGCATAAGTTTGTCTTTTTGAGCTTTCTAAAGGTTTGTAATTGTACGTTTGATTGTGAATTTAGATTTATTTTCCAATTTTTATTGCAAAATTCTAAAACTAACTTTGTTCAATTGTCTTGTCTGATCTCCTAGATCACAAAGAGTGGAAGAAGACAATATACTCAACAATATTGAAGCTATTTTTTCAATTAGAATGCGAAATTTAAAAGACAGAACAAAAGGATTTGATCTCTAAATTCAGATCGTGGCTCTCAAAACTCTATATGTTCTCCTCTTTTACTTGTATTTCTTCAACTTCCTGCAAATTATTAATGAGATGGGTGCATCTTACTACACCACAAATAAAATAAAATTGAAAAAAAAATGAAATCTAACATAAAAAAAAAAAAACTTAAAGACGTCACCTATTTTAATCTACTAGAAATAACAGAATTTATCAAGTGTATGCATATTTCCATTGTAATAATGTGTGTATAGGATCAAAAATATATTCATGCTAAGGTTAGAAAAATGTATATTAAAAATAATCAAAGAATGAAATACCAGTTTCTTAGATAATGTGATTAGGAAGTGAAGAAATAAGAACATTCCTAATCATCTATGAATTGCTCCAATTGGTTGATAATTCCTGTTGCACACAAATATTAATACAAAAAGCTTTGGATATATATATATATATATATATATATATATATATATATATATATATATATATATATATATATATATATATATATATATATATATATAATTTTTTTTTTAAATTTAATATGAAAAATGATTTTAACATGCTTTTAATCATGCAACTACAAAAGAATGAAAGTATAATGAGTTTTCTAAACTTCAAAATAAACACCTATGTATACCTGCCCGACAACGATGCCAAAATGTTGGGTGATTTAATGGTTAGTTAAATCCATATCATTTAATTGGTCAACACAGGGGTTTCGTAAACTGATGAGGTGTGTGTATATATATATATATATATATATATATATATATTATATATATATTATATATATATATATATATATATATATATATACTAGGTGGTTATCTTTCAGATTAGATTAATCTAATGTAATCTAAAACTAATTACAAAACAAATTAAATCAATCAAAACCAAACCAAATTGAAATCAAACGTAAATAAATTGAAATCACGCTTACATAAAGGAAATCACACTTGCATAAAGTAAATCACACTTACTGAAACTAAAACCACACTTGCATGAAATGGAAATACACTTGCTGAATGTAAAAGAACACTTGCATGAAATGGAAACACACTTTGCTGGAAATAAAAACACACTTGCATGAAAAGAAATGAAATAAAAAAACCATACTATGTTACCAATGTACAAAGATGTGTAAACTATGGTTGATGGGGGGCCTCCATTCCTCAACAAGACACCAAACTACCATCACATCTTCAAAGTAACAATATGTTGGAGAATCTTGGACTAAACTATTTTATTGATTGGAAGAATAGAATACCTAGATAAATAAATGGTTTCCTTTGAAGGATGCACCCCTATTTATACAAATATTGAGGATGACTGATCAATAAATGCAAATCCATCAAATCTCTCCTAAATCCACATTTATCTCATGTGGTTACAACAAATCTCATAAGAATGCAAGATACATATCCTCTCAAAATTCTCTCATCCATGATTCTTGTCCTTTGAATATGCATAGATAATGATCATCATCTTCTATAAATACTCCACAAATCTTCATGAGTTGGAACTTGAAATTCGAATTTATAGTTAGGAGGCAAAGTAGGACCCTTCTAGAAGCTTCAAGTATGCCTACAATATCACAAAAAATATACCACTTTCATGTATATATGAAAACAAGTCAATTTTATAATATTTAATCACAAATTCACTTAAAATACTTAGAATAAATTATTTTGGAAAATATAATGTTAAACCCATATGATCATGAAAATGCTTACTTAATGTAGGGTTATGTAGTTATAGAGGAATGAGGGTGAAATGATGGACATTAAGGTGAAAGTGGATGACATTTTTGAGGCCGAACAAGTTGTTGTAGCATCTCAGTGATCTAGGTAGGGATACATTAGTGGCTAATAGAAGTGATCGTAGAAACATGTTGTAAGGTAATTGCCACACAACCAATGGATATGAAAGATACACCTACTAACTCAATAGCATGTAAACCATGTTGGTATTTCAAGAGGCATAACCAAAGGAAAGATAAGGCCGCCTAAAGGGTGATGGACTAAGTGTGATCCATATACCTATGTCAATAGCATTTGACAACTTGAAGTGTGATATTTCCTTTAGGGATGTTGCATTATGTTTTAGAGTATGTGTTCAGAAGTAGAGTGTTGTTTTGAAGCTACAAAGATCTAAGATTCTAGAATACTAATTCCATATATTGTCATGAACCTTGTATATTTGAGTAAGGTCCCTTGTCAAGTATATATAACATTCTTTGCATATGCTACTAAGTTTATGATTTTATTGGCAGAGATATGTTGTTGGTGCAAGGGTTCCATTGCTTGATTCTTGTTGTTGATAGAACAAATTAATAGATGCCATATTTTTCTTTCAAGCATTTGATATATGATCAAAATTTGATTTGATTCAAGAAATATACTCTAGATCTTAGAAACCTTTGGTTTGTAAGCCATAGAGAAGCCTTGAATGAGAAATCCGTAGTTTTTATGGATAAAACCCAAGAGATGGATCTAGATCGATGATTCCACTAAATGAAGAAAACCTTTCCCACAAAAGGAAGGAAAGGAAAGCAACATGTTGGCGATGAGAATGAGGATGAACATTTCTATCTTGGTGAGATTGTAGATGGACTTTAGTGATTTCTACAAGAAGACAAGGATCAAGAGGGAGTGGAAATTTCCCTACAAGCCTTAGATCAAAAGATAATTACTTTATATATTTCTTCCTTGATTATTTCTTTATTTTTGGTCATCCTCTTGTCCTTGTATCTTTTTCTTGGTTATAATTTTTTCTTCCATGACCTCCTAATGAGGTTTGCAGATACATCATGAAGGTTTCCAAGGTTGTGGTACTAGATGGAAGCATTGGGAAGAATGAAGCAAAGTTGGTGGCAAGTGGATTCTCCAAGAATAGAGCATAAACTCAACTAGAGTGATTTGTGCTCAAAAGGGAGAAATTATATTGACATCTAGAACCATTCTAGATGACCTAAAGAGCTCCTAGTTTAGAGGGAGAAAGCAGGCTAGCAAGTTTAAAGGACACCATAATGGAGGAAATTATTAATGAGATGGGTGCATCTTACTACACCACCAATAAAATAAAATTGAAAACAAAATGAAATCTAACATAAAAAAAGCTTAAAGACGTCACCTATTTTAATCTACTGGAAATAACAGAATTTATCAAGTGTATGCATATTTCCATTGTAATAATGTGTGTAATAGGATCAAAAATATATTCATGCTAAGGTTAGATAAATGTATATTAAAAATAATCAAAGAATCAAATACCAGTTTCTTATATAATGTGATTAGGAAGTAAAGACAGAATAACATTCCTAATCATCTATGAATTGCTCCAATTGGTTGATAATTCCTGTTGCACGCAAAGATTAGTACAAAAAAATTTGGATTTATTTTTTTTTTTATTTTTTTTTCATTTTAAATTTAATATGAAAATTGATTTTAACATGCTTTTAATCATGCAACTACAAAAGAATGAAAGTATAATGAGTTTTCTAAAC
>APFE031433552.1:160459-219869 GCA_000404065.3 Pinus taeda
AGCTCATTATCCAAGAAGTCGACCTAGGAACAACCCTTTCAGTACTTTGAAGCTTGCATGCCTCAATGGCAAGTTTCTCACTTTCAGCGACAGGTTTACATCAATGGCCTTTGATCGAGAGATTTTGCGTGGTGTTCGATGCGAAGTCCTTTTTCACACTGCACGAATTGTACTGTATCACCTTGAGGGTCATTGTCATTATTGGTGATTCCTCTCACGCCTATTAACAACTTACATCATTGGCTGGTAATCAGGCGATGTCTTTCCATGTTCGACTCCGAAACATTTTTCACATGGATCGACTTGTACTCCGAGTGAATATTGAATGAGTTTTGAAGACCCCGGATCTAGTTTCATCCATCCGGGATGTGATATATTCAAGAATATAAAGACATAAAGTGTACATCATTGCCAAACAGATGATCATCCAAATCAAAGGATGATGAGTCCAAATCATCAATTTGCCACGCAGACGATTGTCTATCCTATGTACATGAAAATGAATTTATGAAGCTGAGAATGGGAATGCTCGCCTCAACTAGATCATGAAAAGGTGTTGTCAAAATAATGTATTGTATTGTATCTTATTACAGGTCACCTCCCAGCTCGAAAAAACTTTGGATCCTCATAGTAAAGCATTTCACCGGACATAAAAAATATTAACGACCTCATGCTTTAGGTGGCAACTGTTATAGACATTTTTGGGCACTTCAACCCCAATCATAAATGTCCATAAACTGAGGGCTCCTAAGTCCCTAAAAGTGTTGCTTCACTACCTAAAGGAACGAGGTCAACTGATTATATCATCTTCCAGAAGTTCTCCACTAAAAACTGCTCATAAATGGTCAAAACTGGACCATACTGAAAACCTAGTGTAGGGGGTGCGATGCATATCACCTTCCCAGTGTACAGGGTACAATGCATACTGAATGTCTCCTCTGTAGGGTGCGATGGTCGGGAATGGACAAATGGCAGGGACAAAATGCGAGGTGGAAGATCATGGAATCTTCCAGAAGCTTCCCCTCTGACACTTGCCTCTCTGTTTTCGACCAGGGATGAGTAAGAGATCATCATTCTCCAAGTGGAATCAGGAACTATCATAGAGAGGACATTAATCAAGATCTCAGAAGATGACTCACCTCTCTGTAATTATCTATATATGGATCCCTCATCACAGAGATCCAGGGGGGCTGGAATCTTGTATCTTGTAGAGAAGTGTTGTTGGTTTTCTGGTGTAACTTCATAGTGTTGGGTGATCTAAGCTTTACTTGAGGTGAAGAAGGGCTTTCTTGCTAGAGGATGATGCTGGTTCAGAACATATGGTTGTAATCCTCTTGCTACTTTTGATCTTAATAAAGCTATTCAAGTTTTCCTCCATATTCTTGTATGTTTCATTATATATGCATTTGTATGGTTAACGCACATCTGATCCTGTGTTATTTATGAATATAGATCTTTGTTCTTTGATAGTAGTATGTTGCTGTGACTCCACAGGTGCTCTTTGAAGCTGGGCAAATGAAGAAGAAACGACAAAGATCTATCAGGAGGGAGAGGAATCAAACAAGGAAATCAAGTGCAAGACTAAGGTTGGTCTCCTTTGTTCCACTCTTATCTATTTCCATAAAGGGAAATGAAAGTAGACTTTACTTGTTTGTTTCTAAGATAGCTACCAGTCTTAGTGAGAATAGCAGCATCCGAATGGACACTATTCCCCCTAACAATGTTTCAGAAGTCAAATTCTGAGGCAATTTTAAAGTGGTGAAATTGGTTGAAGAATCAAAAGGCAAAGCTTCCCACTTGCTATCTCAACTCTAAAATCATCATGTAGCTGAAACTTTTCATTCATACATTTTATCAAATAGTTTATATGCATCCATCCTGACGAATAGTCACAGTGATTTCACTAATATGAAATAATGTCCAAATATAATCCAAATGAAGATATGCCTAGGGATTTGTTATGATTTGTCAATTTTAATGCCCATACCAAGACTCATGCTACAACTGACATATTCTTCAGATTTATTAAAATACTTTAAGAAATTCAAAAACTGTTGTGACACATAGTTATGGAACTATAAACATTTAGGCACAGAAAATAAGCATTCCAGCTTATAAATTTGAGTCTAAACCTACATATAAAGTGGGCATTCCAAGCTACAAATTTGAGCCTAGCTTTTGAGAAGATGCAAAGTTTTCAAGAACACATTTTGCCAAACAGTTAGCATGCACTTCACACTTAAGAAACTTGTTGAATATGGATTGATCAACAATTTTTTTCAAGCTACAAGAGATCAATGAGGTAATAGATACAAATCTGTTGGACAACTTGACTGTAAAACTCCCCAAACAACTTTAATTTAAACCTTTAGATGCCTCAAATCTTTGACAAATATACTATAAAAAATGCCTATGAATTTGATAACAGTATCTCAATTTTTTTTTCACAGATTGGATGAGAAAGAAGGCCTAGAAATCCTACGACCTTGATGAAAAGAAGTCAGAATAAACTCATGGCATCCTCCAACATTCTGAGACTCCATGTGGTTTTTCTCTCCAATAAATTTAATAAATACAATGTAAGATGGATTTATTAGGCGGCCGAGGATGAAGAGAAGCGAGGGTTTGGATGCAGGAACTTAGGCCGAACATAGGGCCTGCTGGGCTACGGCCTAGGGCCCATTAGGAAACAAATCAGGAAGTGACGGAAGGAGTATCAGAACCCCGATGGATAGCGACAGGAAGAAGGGCAGGTGGAGGTTGGGGATCATTGTGAGGCAGACAGCTGGAAGTCATCAGGTTGAAGCATAGTAACAAGGTTTTACCTAGGGAAAGAAGGCGGCAGATCTACTGTGCTGACAACAAACTTACATCGAAGGAATCGACTGCCAAGTAAACTATGACCCTCCGTTGTAACCATGGTTAATCCTAATGAGTTCATTGACCTAGATACTACAATGGAGGATATACTTTCGGTTTGGGGGAAAGACCCAACAGTTCAGAACATCGAACGTTACTTCGGAGCGTCAGAAACCCTAAGCTTCGTCCCCTTTTCTCCGGAAACGCTAAGGTTTAACCATCATTACATTCAGTCGTCTAAGAAGTTGGAGGGGAGCGCTTCTTTTCACCAGGACACTAAGGGTCTGCAGCAAAAAAGAAGGTAGAGTGAAGATGATTTACATGCAGGATTTCATCAAGCCCCCCAAGGTAGTAAAGGGAAACCATCTTCCATCGGTCCGGTTCTCTCTGGAGGTTTAGAGGATATTGTGAATCTTGGATCGAGCATAGGGAAAAGACCTGAAAAGGGTTTGGGAAGGATCTCAACAGTTACCATAGTTTCCATTGTCAAAGAACAGGGCATCCCTAATAGGATAGGCAGGTGGAAGGAACTCGGCTTCGAAGGTCCTCCGGATCCATGAGAAAACACCATCGGAGTAGAATTGGAGACTCAGGTAACAAATCAACCTCTATCCGAGCCTTTTATTCACTCCTTAAGAAATTCGGTTCCGGCCTCTCTCGAGCCAAGACCCTCCCCATTGATCACTGGTCCGGATTAGCAAGGAAGGAACGAGACAAATGAGGAATTAAGGGAAGAGGACATAGGAACAAGAAAAAAAGGGGAGAAAAGGAAAAAGCTGAGGTCGATTAATGCACAGGACATAGAAGGGAATTTGGTTTTAGGAATGGACATGCAGATAGAAGAGGCCTTGGAGGTGGCAGAATGCACATTGGTAGGCAGGGAAATGGGGAAAAAATTCACCTTCACTTTCATCCAAACCTGGGGGGAACAAAATTGGCAGTCCGACCTCATTAGAGGTTTCACGGTTTCAACACTAGAAAAAGGATGGTTTATGGTGTGTTTTGAGCACAAAGAGGTGGCAGATTGGGTTTTCAATAGAAATTGGGCTTTCGGGAACACCCCGGTTCTCTTTAAGAAATGGAGTCCTCTGTTTGATGCAATCCATGAGAAAACGGATGTCTTTCCGGTATCGGTAAGGGCTCCGGGGCTTCCGTCATTCCTTTGGGTCGAGTCGGTTTTCAAAGCAATAGGGAACAGGTTGGGCACCTTTCTGGAAGCATATATGTCCTTCCTGCAAACTCAAAATAAGTCAATGGCACGGATTCTAGTCAGTTTAAATCCGTGTGGAGGACTAGCAAAGAAAATCAATCTCCAGTACAACGACTTTGTCTATGAATAGATACTGGAATATGAACACTTTCCCTTTTGGTGCCATAGATGTCATGTCTATGGACATCTGGCCAAGGAATGTCCCTTGGGCAGACGACGGAGAAGATACCAGAGGACGTCGGTACATTTGGAGAAGGGATCCCATCAAAACCAGACTCTTCAAAGAAATGAGATTTCAGTCCATCAGATGGAAGGAGAAATGGATATGGATCCTTAGCAGGGGAGGCAGACCCCAAATGCAACAAATCAAGATACACCAATCAGAATGGAAGAAGAAGATCTTGAGCTCGGAAGCACAAAAACAGTCATGGAGCCCATCGAAGAAGATGCAACAATTCGAAATCCCATCATTGGCGAGGACTCTAAGGGTACGATTTTAGATCCTATAAACCCCCTACTTTTATTTCAGGTAAAACATATGACTGTCTGGTTCCTAAACCTCTTTCAAAAAAATTTATGCCTGTTAACAACGATAATAATGAAAGCAATGATGGGAACAATGTGGAAACCCGTATTGAAATCATCTCGGCTGCTATTCCCTCCTTAGATCTGAATTGTGAAGGGTGCTCTTCTAATCCATCTCCTCTGGTCCCTCATCCCATATGCCCCTATAACCTTAGATGTCTGGACAATAAATCTGAACCCTTAGATTCGGTGGGTGGTATAGATCTGTCCCTCCCCTAGAGCCTGGTTAGGAAAAAAAAGGGAAGGAAATCCAATCTTTCCATGGCCCTAGTTAAAGCAAAGCATGATGTGGCCGATGGAAAGCAACTGTCAATTCCTGGGGCACTTAGAGCGGTGCAGGGCCCTGAAAAGGTCTTAAAATGATCCTTAAATCATGGAATTGCAGGGGTTTAGCCAGTAAACCCAAAAAACTGGCTCTTAGGGAGATGGTCATGAACTCAAAAGCGGATATCCTTCTACTTCAGGAGACTTTGGGGAATGGAGTAGAAGTTGAATAGGTTCTAAATTCCCTCCTTCCAGGTTGGAAATTTTCGGCTATGGACTCAGCTGGTCATTTTGGAGGACTGGCTGTAGGTTACAGAGAAGGGAGAATCAAGATAAGGAACTAATGGGGCATGAAACAGGTGATGGGAATGGAATTTCAATCCCCAGAATTCGAATTCCCTATAACAATTCTAAACATATACGGTCCATGTCTGGGGAGGGTGCCCTTTTGGAATGATCTAATGGCAAATTCGATAGTGAAGAACAAATACTTGGTGTTGGGAGGAGATTTAAACTTCTATATAGGAAGAGCGGAGGCCTGGGGACCCTCGGAAAGGGAGGATTCGCTAACAGATTTCTTCCAAAATCTCTTAATAGCAAACAAATTGATAGATGTCAATCTCATTAAGCTTGAGCTGACTTGGAGGAATCACCGAGTAGGAGAAGCAAGAGGGGCAAAAAGAATGGATCGGTTTCTCATAAACGAAGATCTATCTTCTATGATTCCTATATTCCGGCAATGGGTCGAAGAGGGGGCGCCTTCAGATCATTTTCCAATTTACTTAGACCTCTCTAAGTGCCCTCCCAAGCCGCCAGCACCCTTCAAGTTTAATGCATCTTGGCTGCAAGAAGCCTCTTTCAACAAACTATTTAAAGAAACATGGAATCACCCAGATAGACGCTCTTCAGAGGATGAAGGGTTCCTGTTCATGGAGAATCTAAAAAGATTGAAGAAAGCAACAATTACATGGGCAAAGGACAAGAAGGAAAAACAGAACAAGGAAATTATCAGGATTAGTGAGGAACTCCAAAAGCTGGAAAGTATAGAGGAGGATGGATATGCGACACAGGAATCAAAAGACAGGATCCTATATCTTGAGAAACTCAAAAATCAAATTCTGTTGGCAAAAGAGGAGGAATGGAGGCTCAAGAGCAGAGCAATCTGGCTCAAAGCTGGGGATGAAAACACGAGCTTTTTTCACAACTATGCCAAAGGGAGGAAGAGCACAAACACCATCTGGAATCTAAAAAATGACGAAGGAAGGGAGGCAAAGACATTTGAATCTCTGTTAGTACTAGGGCAGTGCCATGTCCAAAACCAATATACAGGCCAAGGTGAGGCCACCATCGTCGAGGTTATCAAAATAGCGCAATGTTTCCTTAGGTACGTGGAGGAGGAAGAAGCGGAGGAGGTGATGAACCCAGTAACAAAGGAGGAAGTGGAAAGTATCATCAAATCTATGGCAATAGAAAAAAGTCCTGGGCCGAATGGCTGGACCATAGAACTCTTTCTCCATTTCTTCGATCTGATAGGAGAAGAAATAACTAAAGTAGTAGAAGAGTCCATAAGGAAAGGAGATGTTTAAAGTCCTTTCAATGCAACATTTATAGCCCTCATTCCAAAGAAGGAAGCTCCTGAAACCTTTGAAGACTTCAGACCTATTTCATTATGCAACAGTATATACAAAATAATTGCAAAAGTGATTTCTCTCAGAATTAAACCAATTCTGTCAAGGCACATATCATTTGAGAAATTTGGCTTCTTGAATGGTCGACAAATCCATGAAGCTATAGGTGTGGCTCAAGAGGTACTTCACAGTGTAAAACATCCCAATAAGAAGGGTGCTGTTATAAAAATTGACTTATCAAAAGCATTTGACATAATAAATTGGATATATATCCGTCTGCTCTTAACTCATCTAGGATTCAAAGTGGATTTTATCAGCTAGATTATGGGGTGCATCACAAACGTCAGTTATGCAATTCTCATCAATGGTGCAGCCACTCCATTTTTCAAAGGACAGAGGGGATTGAGGCAAGGTTGTCCTTTGTCTTCTCTGTTATTTCTCTTAGTTGCAGAAGGTTTAAGCCAACTAATACAAAAGGCCAAAAGGGAAGGTAAGGTCAGAGGTATAGAAGTAGCGGTTAACCTGAATATATCTCATCTTCCTTTTGTAGATGACATATTGGTTTTAACAAATGGTGCTTCTAATGAAATAAAGGAATTAAAAAACATTCTTGATCTTTTCTTAAAAGCAACTGGAATGCAAATAAACTCCAGGAAATCTCAGTTAATAGTGGAAGGCCTAAACAGACAAGAAAGAGCTCAGATCTATTCTCTTTTTCCCTTCGAATCAAGTAACATGCAATCCCCCTTCAAGTATTTAGGCTTCTGGTTGAAACCCAACACCTATAAGAAAGAGGATTGGAACTGGTTGATCGCTAAAATAGAAGCTATAATATCTCATTGGAGCTACAAATGGCTTTCCAGAGCAGGGAGACTGACTCTAATCAAATCAGTGCTCCTGGCCATTCCAGTGTACTAGGCATCATTAACATGGGTTCCTAAAGGTATTCTGGAGAAAATAAGGAGAATTTGTAGCAGATTTCTTTGGGCTGGTTCTAAAGAGAACTCTGTTCTTCCATGGGTTGCCTAGGAGAAAGTGGCAAGGCCAAAATATTGGGGAGGGTGGGGGATAAAAAGCCTCCCTGATTTCAACCTTACATTAGCAGCCAAATCAGGCTGGAGACTTATAAAGAAGGAAAATCTATGGACAAGAGTGGTAAAAAGGAAATATATAGACCTGGTACCTTTAGAAGAATGGATCAGGAACCCAACAAAGATCAAGAAGAATGTCTCAGTGGTATGGAAAGCAACTGTGGAGTCATTCAAAGTGATAGAACAAGGATTGGCATGGAAGATTGGGAATCGAAGGAACGTGAAGATAGGGAAGGACCCATGGGTAGGATGCAATGAAAATTATGCACTATCCCCCGGGTTAGTCCATGACTTAGAAAAAAAGGCATTCTATTCTTAAATCAGGTGGAAAAAATTGGACATTCAACCATATGGGGACAGGCCTGGAAAAATGGAGAAGATCCGGACTTAGAGCATAGATGGAGAATTGAATGGAATATTTATATTCAGGAACTCTCCAGATCAAATGTTAGATTGAAAGATAGCCTGGAAGAGCTAATCTGGGCCCATGCAGACACTGGAGATTATTCTCCGAAAAGTGGATATAAATTCCTCATGTCTAGGAAAGGATGGGGACCTCCTCAATGGTGGACGAGGCACATATGGAAACTCAAATGTCCATCAAAGGCTAAACTTTTATTCTCGTGCATCTTGAAAAGGAAAATCCCAACTTGGGACATTCTGCAGTCAAGATATATGCATGGCCCAGGGAGATGTACCTTATGCAAATCTGAAGCTGAATCCATCAACCATCTGTTCCTATCTTGCCCAGAAACCAAAAATATTTGGGGGGAGGCAGGAAAATTGTTGAATAAAAGGGTCGAATGGGCAGGTGAAAATTTTACCGAGGTATGCACAAAATGGTGGCAACAATATCCTGAAGGCAATATGCGGAATCTTCCCATGATCATCAGTTGGGGGGTATGGATAGCTAGAAACAGGAGTATCTTTCAGGACAAGGAAACTCCGTTGACAGTCACGGCAATACATAGTGTTTCTATCTATTCAAGTATTCCAGAACCAGAGGAGAACAAAACTCAAAGACAAGACAAAGACATACAAATAAAAGAGGGCATTCCCTGGGCTTTTTTTGACAGTGCCTCGCAGAACAATAGGGCAGGAGCAGGGTTAGTCATTCATGGTTTAATTTTATATTTTTGATAAATTTTATTATTTTTTTTTATGGATAATTTTAATATATTAATTTTAAATTTTAAAATAAAATTTGTTCGTTTGGGGTAGTTTAGTTGGCAATGGTCGTGGAAATGAAGTCTCACTAAACTGAAAGTCTTGTGTTCAAATCTTGTGTTATCCCCCCAATCGGGGTGAGAAGTTGGACATGATGAAGATGTAGTCCTACCAAGCTTACAAAAAATTAAATAAAACTATATATGTTTCTAATTCAAAAATATTAGGTTAAAAGTATGAGTGATTTAATGGTTAAGAATGTGTGTTTCCTTCTAAGAGGTTACATGTTCAAATCTAGAGTGTGATAGAGTATGTATGCCTTTATAGACGTTCTCATGCACTACTAAGGTACTCCTTGTGATAGATAATCAAATCAAATCCCTCATGGGTTAGTTGAATGAGGAAAAAAATAAAAATTCCAAGAACCCCTTGCTCTCCCAGCTTCACTCCGACTGAATTTGTTTGCTAGGAGAGTGATACAAAAACAGAGTAGATATTGTGTTTTACATGAGTTCTATAGGTAAAAAAAACTAGATGGCCCAAAACACTTGTAAGGCCAAAAAACAACCAACAGATACCATTTCAAGGAGGAGAGGATGGTGCATGACCAACACCTAGGGCCCTTAGAGATCCATGGCCTTCATGGACATGAAAATATTTATGCGTCAGTCAAGCTTCAATCTCATCCAACCACTTACTAGAGTGACATTGATTTCACTAGATGGAAATCAAACAGTCGACGATGTTGCCCTCACAAAATTGGACATTGTTGAAGTACACAATGGTCTCATTATAGTCCTCATATCTCTACTGGCGAATGACCTTGAGACTCACTAATATGTCCCGCAACTAATCTACTATGGAGGCAAGCATGGGCAGTCATTCCACATGGCCTAGAGACTAGGCACAGGCCTAGGAAACTTCTCCCTCCAAGCCCACACCCCCTTCCACCTCATCCTCCATTTCCTCTGCTCAGTCAGCTCTCCCCCCGAGCTGGCCCCAAGGGCCCACTCCTTACCTAGCCCACCCTCTTTGTTGAAGCATTGCCACCAACTTGCCAAGACACCAGAGCTTCCAGGAAGAAAGAATGCCCAATATACTCCCAAAACTATGGCCTCTCTAGCCCGCTAGAGAAGACTCTCGCACCTAGAAAATGTTGTGTCCACCACCTCAACTAACACACTGAGTGTATATAAAATTATCATCAAACCTTGCAGAGGGGTCCTTAGTAGAATCACATGTGGATGAGGCCAACACAATACTGATTCCCCAAACTCCTGAGTCAAAATTTTGATATAGAACTAACCCCTTCCAAGAAATGGATAGAGCCAAAAATACCAGATCCAGACTAGTATTGTAAGGCAAGGAATAATTGAAATTGGAAGGAGAACCTTCACTTCCCGAAATATCATTTATGTTTTGGAATTGCACTTTCGTGTGAATTTTCCCTATCAAAGCTTCATTATGTAGCTCATACGCACTTTGAAAGCACCCCCAAACCCAATATCCAGGATCATACACTACCCTAAAATTCACTCAAATAGAAACCACATTGTAAGCATACCCTCGCCTGCTAGCTTCCCTCATTTCCTAGCTAACCAGACTGGCGAGCATGAACAGGAGAGAATTCTATGCATTCTCAATCAAATTGAAACTGCTAACCCACACTCCCATACCAAGAAACATAAAAATGTTAAGTCTGTCGATTTGCGGGAATATAAATAATGTCATCTTCTCAATTCTTTTGTCCAAGCAATGCCACTTGGCATGTCCACCCTACCACCTTTCGTCCCACATCATCTGTCCATATTTTTCCTACTAGTGGTTAGAGCTCGTACATCCTGTTCTCTCACCCCCATCATAGTGATGATCCAATATAGGTAATACAACAAAATCACAACAATTAGGAACTCCCAAGGATAGATATTATAAGCACATGAAGACATTCAAAGAGAATCAACAAGTTTCTACAAATCAACTCTTAATGAGAGAGTTAAGGATTGATGAGAAACAATCCAAAAGCTCACTCTGTGTATTACTTTCATCATCAAACTAGAGCAAAATATTGCATTGTTAGAGGAAATCACTCTTCACAAAGTTAATTAATCCAGAAAAGAGATGCTTGAAGGTAAATCACATAGAATTGATGGTTTCACTACAAACTTATTTCATGCTTGTTGGACAATTTTTCAATAGGATATCCTTCATCTTGTTTAAGGATCTAGACACTCCTCATTTGTCTTTCCTACTCTTAATGCCACCTTTATCACTCTTATCCCTAAAGAACATAAAGCTAAATATCCATAAAATTCATACTTATATCACCTTGTAATGTTATTTTCAAAAGAATTACCAAAATTATACCCAACGCATTAAAACCCTTCCTCCCCTACCTCATCTCCTAAGAAAAACCTTGTTATGTGGAAGGAAAACAAATCCAAATAGTATCCTTTTGGTTCATGAAATTATACACTCACTAAAATCCACAAAATCATAGGGTATGCTCATTAATCTATACATGTCAAAATCCTTTGACAAGCTTTGTTGGAACTAATTTTACCATATTCTAAACGTGTTGGGTTTCTCACTAAAATGGGTAACATGGATCCTATCAGTAGCCTCTTCATCCTTATACTCCATCTCCATAAATGTATCCCTTCACCCACATTTTCTCTAACCCATGGCATCATGCACATTTCTCCATTTAGTTTTGTTCTTATGGCTGGAGGTCATAGTAGATCTATACAAGCAAGCTGTAGATGTAAACAAAATCAAAGGCCTAAAACTTCATGAAGTTGAAACTCTGACTACCTATCAACAATTTTTGGATGACATAATGTTAATGGGAACCCCTTTAGGAAAAGAAGAAATGTATTCAAAGAGGTGTTAAATGATTTCATAATTACATCAGATACAAGCATTAACCTAGGTAAGTTCTATTTTTTTGCTTCAATATTCCCTTAGTAGTGCAATCCAATATATTAAGAATTCTATGAATTCAATGAAGCCCCCTTCCAACCAAATTCCTTGGTGTTCCTCTTGTGTAAACTTGTTAAGATATACCTCATGGTAAAATCTAATCCTCGAGTTGGAGGAAAACTTGGAAAGTTGGATCTTTCACACCCAAAATTTAGCTGGACACTTAACCATTTTTAAATTGGTCCTCCAAACCATGCCCCTTTATCTCTTCTTGGCCATGACTAAACCTAAAATTATTCTTAACAAATTAGAAATCCCTGGTGCACTTTCCTTTGGATAGGAGCTAGGAAGGATACAAATGGTCCCGTATTGCATCTGATAAAGTTGGCACACCCAAAGATTATGGACGACTCGGTCTACAAAACCTAGAAATTCTAAGTAAAACACTAAGATAAAATTTGGTGGAGGTGGATACAAAGCCAAAAATAACTTTGGAGCAAGCTCTAGAAATCAAAATGTGCTAAAAACACTAGAATACATAACTTAGTAAGAATGAAAGTAACAATAATAAGGTCTCAAACATGGAAAACTACATGGAAAATAAGAATTTAATACAATCACACTACTTTTGGGAGACCAGAAATGGAAAATGTGCTTTATCCCTGGAGGACTCCTGGGAGTAGTTACCTAAGCTACAATCAAGGGAATGCCTTCAACCATTTAGAGATCAACTAGAAGTCCAAGGAAAAACCAAAGTAATCCAATAATGGAAAGAGTAATTAGAACATCCTTAATGGAGAAAATTGAACAACAACAATGAAGGAGAATAATTTCTTGAAGGATATGACTGGGAACAATTTTGGAAGGCCATAATAAATAGGGAAATCATAAGATAAGAGGGAGAAGACATACTAATATTGGGTTATAATCTAGAAAGATTTTATAATATAAAGAAAGTGTATTGTCTAGCAAAAAGAAAAAATCCCTAAGTAGCCTTAGCCTCTATTTGAAGCAAAATGTGGTAGCAAAAACACTATTCAAGGATATCAACACTTATATGGATGCTATTGTAGGAAAGGCTTATGATGGGACAAAATACAAAAGGGGGGATTTCAAGGACCATCAATATGCTTACTTTGTCATCAATAAGAAGAAAACATGGTACACATAATCAATAGTTGCTAATGCTTATCTATTCTATGGGATAACGAGATCACAACATTTAGGCAAACTAATATACGAAGAGATAGTATAATCAAAATCTTAGAAACTTGGAGACCCTTAACCCTCCATCAACTAATATTCAATAGGGCATGGTAACTTTTACCAAATTTCTTATTGTGGAAATTCTAGAAAGAAAGAAATAGGAGCATATTTATGGGCTATGCACAAGAAGAAATCGAAGTATAGAGAAAAATAAAAGACAACATCAAAGAAAATATACTCATTATACCCTAGTATAAATAAGATATGAAAGGAAATGACTTAGATACTGCTATCATACACTCCCTAAATCTCTTCCCACCATACTCTCTTTCTACCTCTTTGTGTAGCCTTTCTAAGTTGTATCTCACTGAATTCTAGGAACCTCCTCCACCTCAACACTTAGAACTCAACTTTAATGGAGTCTCTAATGGCCAACTAGGTCAAGCTAGTTTTGCAAGGGTCTTTAGAAACCATGAAGTATAGATTGTTCATATTTATGTTGGAGCCTTTGGAATAGAAAGAAAGAACTATGCAGAGATATCTTCCCTTGAATATGGTCAAATAATATCCATTTGCAAGAATGTTCCTTCTTACAAGTAGAAGGAGACTTCCAACTAATAATCGAATGTATCAAAAAAATTGCATGGCATAACATCAACCAAAATATGATGTATTTAGTGCCTTCCGGGAAGATTAAATAGAATTAAAACTCTCATCCCCAAATTTACCAACATAATACTAATGCGCATCAGAAGGACATGCAATAAAATTGCTAACTTCCTCGCAAATAAAGGCTTGAAGTTAGTACAAGAAATTATAGATAACGAATGGAATGAGGAAATATAAATCTCCCTAAAAGACACTTGTTTCAAAAAAACAAAAGAAGACTACAACTCTGCAAATGTGATGCCATCCAAACCACCTCAAACATAATGGAACATAATCGTAGTCCCACATTTAAGAATGCCAACTAGTGACGAAAATGGTGATGAGTTGGTTTAAGTTCAAGCATGTACAATGCAAGTTAATTATGGTATATTGTACTGAAGTCAATAGGATCATGCGAGAAGTCAGGTTAAAGGAAGTGTAGGGTTTAACAATCCTCTCTTCACGGTGAAAATGCATTATGACAATGAATATAGTAAATTTCCTAGTCGCTAAGGGGTATCATTCTCTACAAGTATAGTTTCCTGGTCACTAAGGGGTATCATTCTTTACAAGTATAGTTTCTATGGTTACCATGCAATTAGATCAAATCACGTTTATTTCTAGGTACATTCCTTTCTAGATCTATTTTTCCATTTTATTTTGTCTATTTATATATATACAAACAATCCCTTGTTCGCAGTTAGCCACCTTTCACCCCATGTGGGCTTTTCCCTCATCTTCTTAGATTTTACCTATCACCTCTTAGCTCAATCTTGTCTCCTCATTAATTTCTTGTTGTCATATATCCCTCACCCTCTACCATGCCTACTATCTTATTATTTCATTTTCTACTGAGGCTTCTTGGTTATGTGGGTTTCCATCCCCTTATGAATGCCTTGGTTTAACTCCTTACTACCTTCTTCCCATCCCCGCAAATCTTCTCTTTGTCTTCTCTTTATTTATCATGTCTTCATGTAGCCTTCCCTTGTGCTCCTTGTTACCATTGTTAGTAATCCCTTCTAGCCAGTCATCCCTCTCTTAGTATAAATGCTTTGACAAGGAACAAGACATTAGAATAAAGGTAGGTCTTGAAATAGGGGCCAACCTTGATACAATATTCATGCAAATGTTGAAAGTTCAATAGTGTTTTATTGATGAAACATACCCCTTGCCATGATATTTGAAATACAGAACAAAACAGGATTCCAAAGAAGAGAAAAGATTCATTCAAGGTGATGAAATCATTGATAATATAGGTCAATGAATTCTATATACTAGAACTAGCAGAATGAGGGTCAAGAGATACATGCAAATAGTTTATCTATGTTGACAAATTAAAAAAATCACGGGGAAGGTCCTAGTTGAAAGAAGTGAAGCACAAAAAGAGCTTTTGTTGTGCCTATATGTCTTACAGTTACAGGTGCATAACTTTGACAAAAAAGTCACTCATTTTTTAGATAATTTGCAATTCACAAAGTTTGAAGAAGAGGAAGAGAAACCATATAAGGCCAACGTGGTCACAATTTTTATCAAGCATGAAAAATACTTGACATTTTTATATATTTATATTTCTTAGTATGAAAGATACTCAAGTTAATATAGCAATTAAGCTAGATAGATTAGATTGTAAATATGAAGCCAATTTGAAAGCCATCTAGTTTAGTTTAGCATTTAGATCAGAAAAACTAAACCTTAGACATGATCATATTTTGAAAACTATATGCTTTGAAATAAAAAACTATTATTATACTACTAATCTAGTTTCCTTAATAAAAAAATAGTAAATAAACCAATGTATTTTTTATTCTACCTTAAAAATATAATACTAAAAAATAATTTACATAGAGGGAAAAAAAGCAAGCAAACAAACTTAAATGGAGAAATAAGAAATAAATATCTTGAATTTATATGATAACATTTCATATCTCAAAACCAAAATATCATGATTATGACAAATAAAAACCAAATATCATGATTATGACAAATCTCAAAATCCCAACATTTTTCAACCATGGCATTAAAAAGCAAATATTGTGAATTCAAAAAACCTTAAAATTCCAATATTTTTCAACCATGGCATTAAAACCAAATCACATGAGTATTAAAAACCTTAAATTTCCAACAATTTTCAAATATGGCATTAAAAACCAAATATCATGACAACAAAATAAATCTAAAATAAATAGCTAAATCAAAGAGTGTTCTATCAAGAACAATTTTTTTTAATTAAAATTATAACTCATTTGAAATCTTAGCCTAAGATAACATGACCCATTGCAAAAAAAACTTAAAAATCAACCATCAAATTGGAAATAGTACTAGTAGTATAAAATCTATAACGCCCTTTCAAATGAGGCATTAAAACTAATATATATATATATATATTATATATATATATTTATATTAATCTATATTAATATATATATTATATATAATTTATATATAATATATATATATATATATAATATATATATAATATATATATTATATATATATATATATATATATAATATATATTAATATATATATATAAATATAAACTATGCTCTATAAATCATAATAACATATAATGACATGACGGTATTGTCATATAATTTAAAATTCAACATTAATTCCAAATATTTTTATTTTTATTTTGATCAAAATCTCAATACTAATTACATTGAATGAGACATAAATTGTTTCTCAAAGTTATTGTTGCATTGACGATATTCAAAACAAATGAATTGTTCATAATTAAAAAATAAAATTCAACAAACATAGAAATCACTCATAAATTCATGTAAGTTCAAATGCAAGTTAACTGACATTCCTTTCAAGTTACTATGAAAACGTCATATTGATCAAAATTACATAAAATGTTTTATACAATTATTCAAATTGACTCATAGATTATGCCACACCATCATAATCTACATCATCTTCAGATAAATGACAAGATGAAGAAATAGATGGCCCTTATTGTCCTCTATTATTAACTAATGCCTCATCTAAATCTACATGTATGTCAATTATTACAGATGTAAAAATCCTTTTAGACCTATGACTAGGTTCAACAAAGTCCCATATTGGCACTATTTCTTGTGGTAAAAACCTCTTGATAATGTTTGTGGTACTGGAAAGAAGAGATGCTTTATTTGTCAAATTTAATTCATAAATGCGGCAATGACTTATAATTGGACACTTTCTTTTTCACCTTTTGTTGATTTGTTTCTCAAATGATATATGTGGCTTGCACACACCATGGAATGCTTGTGTATCTGTTGCATACCAATGTACTCTGATTGATATAATATCTTCATTTTCTTTTATGACTTTTATAACCTTGGAAACCCAAAATGGATAACCATGTAGATCTTCGTCTGCTAGCACTACAATCATTCAAGCCTCCTTAACATCTTATACAAAATCCCTATAAAGTCTTCCATTGCTTCATGTCATGCACATGATATTCTAGAACCATTATACATTTCTCTTTCCTTTACTTGTGAAGACTCAATAGTATCTTGGTATTGTTGTTGTTCAACATTTTTTCTTTCATCATATTCATTTGACATATTTTGTGTCCAAATAAATAGATTCTTCAAAAATGAATCCCCATTTCTTGATCTTGAAATTATGTCAATTTTATCATTGAAAAAAGACTCCTACAAAAAAAAATCAATAACATCAAAGTGCTCATATGAAGCTTTAATGGATTTTTTAATCTTTTCCAAGCATTTAGAATAATACATATTTCTCTTATGCCTTTGCGCATTATGGATTTTAGCAACTAATTTCAAAAAAATAACTTTGAGTGGAAAATATTAGATGAGTTGGAATGAACTTTGGAAATACTAAACCTAGTGAAGGCCCCCATTTTGCCACAGTTAAATACTTCTTTCCACACGTAAGCATTTTTCCATCAATTGTTTTTATGCAAAATTAATGTTGCAAGTTAATGCCATTAATCTACTTAATCAAATTTTCTGCACCATGCTATCCTAGATTAAATCTTTACATGCCAAACATTTCTTCTAATATGTGAACATAGGTTCTGAAATGTATGATTTCTTGATACATTTGATTAATGATCACAAGCTCCCATCATTCTTCCTCTTCATTGTTACTGGTAAATGACTAAACATTTGATTAATATTGTCACGAGTGTGCCTAAAAATAAGGAAACCAAATTTTATCTTTGAAAGATTCCCAATTCAACAAGCATTCTTAGATATCTAAATAGAATTTTATTTTTGTTTCCATGAATAATGTTGTCTTGTAGATACAGAACATGAGGAAGATTATCAGACCAATGATAAAGCACATGATGAATTATGGTGATGGTTATAATTACATCATTATGAATATTTAGAACTATGAAATAAAACCTTGCACACATTTCCTCATTAAAATCCATACAACCAACCAAGTGAAATTGAATAAAGTTCTCCTCCTACAAATTTTTTGGTGTGCAAAAAATATAGTAGAAGTGTTTTCTTTTGACCCATAACATTAATTATCAAACCTAAATATTTATTTGGAATATCATAACACTTACAATTCTTGTACAACTTTTTCCTTTCAGTGAATTGTTTATTACTATGCTCTTGAAGTGTTTTGACAACGAAATATACATATAGTATAAAAACAAAATATTGACCAGTGAAATTTCCATGTTCATTAACTATCCAATTATAAAAAATAATATTATAAATGCATACCTCTTTCTATAGCTCCACATTTATCCCTTTTCTATTTAAGATAAGAACAAGTATTGCAAACCCTATCCTTGACTTCTTAGGAATACAGACATTGTTGAATTCTTTCATTCATATCCTTGTAGAATTTTATGCATATGTAATAAATTTTCCATTTCCTTTAACATCTTCTACATATTTTTTGTATAATTGTAGATCTCTTGTCTCAATAATTGTCTAGAATGTGTAGTGTTTTTCTATTTGGCATACATTATACATATTTGGAAAATAATCCTTGCTTCCAAGAAAATATAGTGTTCATTAATGGTCCAATCTCTCATATATGATGTAATTTTGAGTAAACTTTAGGATCATTTTCCAATCATGTTTCAAATATTGATAGATAAAGATTGCCAATTGAATGAAATTTTTTGAGAGCCTTTATACAAAGTAAAAAAATCCCAATGCAATAATCATAACCTATATTTGTAGATATCATACAGTGCACTAAATATTATTTTTTCATGGTTTTATTTATTGAAAACTATATATTCCTTTCTTCCAAGGCATACTTGATGTCTATATCTTTCAAGCAATATTTGGACAACATTCACCTGAAATCAAATTAGTAATGGAACTTGATCTCGTGAGAAATTATTTCATGGACCTTGTATAACTAGAATTATTTGCACTGATATAATAAGGTCTAGCTCCATTTCTAGATACACTACATGTGTAGCACACCCAACCCCCTAATGTCATACTAGGAATATGGGGCATAACTAGACCAAAACTTCAAGATTTATTATGAACATGGAGTTATAAAATTTTATCTTACTCCTATCACCTAAAAACACATTTCTAATACATCTATGATATTTTCCTCATCGAGAGCTTTCCATGATATAAATTTCATCTCATTCAAAGTTATGAACATAAAGTTATGCCCATTAAGAGATCTACCCCTAAGGGCCACATCAACATTTGTACAAGCGATGTGTATGACACATGACAACCCTTGGGCATGTGTCATTCCTACTGTAATTTACCTTAATAATAAATAATATAATATAATATTAAATAAATAACAAATAATAAATACAAAATAGTAGTAGTAAATAAATAATAAATAATTACATGCTCTAAATATAAATAAGAATAAAACAAGAAAGCAGTAAAAATCAGTAAAGCAATCAAAAAGTAAAAACAAAAGAATAAAACAAGAAAGTAGTAAAGCATCATGTTGACACATGGAGTGTGTGCATGTGGTTCCCTTTCCAATGTTTGCTCTATTTAATAGATGAGGAGGAAGATGAGAGGCATTCCATCATCCATTCTCTTGGGAGAATAGTGTTGGGAGACAAAGGATACCTTGGCAATAGTACGTTGATTGAGGGGTTGGGGTGGCCAGTTGTAGCAAGATTTTGTGCAATTGAGCCTATAGTTGGGTGCAGAGTCATCCCCAAGACTTTGTTGCAGTTAGCAAAATTCAACTAGTGTTCAAATAGCGTTCCACAGGTAAGTTGTCTCTCCTCACATTTATTTTGAAGTTTAATGTTAACTAGTTGATAAATTGCATGTTGATTTATCTAATTAATTATGTATTGTTATTTCGAGCTATTACATATGGTATAAGAGCTTAGGTTCAACTCTTAGGGCCTATAGACATTTTAATGTAAAAAAACTTCGATCTAAATTGCCCTTTCTTATGGTTTATTTTGGGCATTTTCTTTGGGATCTTTTATGATAAATTTGTTTTTTTTTTTTTTTTTTGTGAATTGTCCATTATTTGCTTTATGAGTCCTTTAACACTCAGATGGTCCTTAATTTTTAGTTTTAACTTCTGTGCTGTAATTTGATTCTTTTTGGAGATTTCTATTTTCTCCAGATTTTACCGTGTATATATCTTAGAATTTTTGTTTTCTAAAAACCCCAGTTATTTGTCTGAGTTGGGCATTTTCATTTCACTCTGTCTTAAATTAAGATTATTATAGCTAAATCTAAATAAGATGATTATACATAAAATTTAGGGTCTCTCCCGATTTATCCCACTATTTACACCTAATATGGTTAAAATTCTTTCTTTTCGTAAATTAATTTTACTGTGCAAATTTTGTTGGATAGGTCTTCCAAAATGTATATTCTAGGGTTTTATGCAATTTACTCATTGAGGATATTGAAAATTTGTTTTTGTCGGATATTGTGGGGGCTTCTTCAAGTGGAATTCTAAAGTAATGATTGATACACGCGTAAAATCTTTTATTTGAAGGGAATACGATAAAATATCTGTGTGCTGCATGTGTACATGTTTTAGGGACGCCAAGCTTTGCTAATGACTTCTATCATGAATTGGCCTTTCTATTATTATTAAAGTTTATGTTTGTTTATTTAAATATTTTTTCGGATCTGCTTTCATGCAGTGAGCAGAGGGAGTATTTGTCACTGTTAGTAATCGTTTTAATTCTAGCCATCACATAGGTAGCAGTTATTACAAATTAAAGAGACCAACAAGGCATGGCATCAAAACCACTAGGGCAATTTGAATGTTAAACGTGAAGCCAACATTTGGGTTAAGAAATCTTTTCTTTTGTTGCAATGGATGTCCATGTTTCATAATTGTTATGTGTGTTTGAATGATCACATCAACCTGGATTCTCGTAATGTTTTTGATAAATCCATATTCTTCTTTTTCCAAAGAAAAAGTGAACTTTTTATTGAATAAATAAAAAGTTACATTGAAAATGCATCAGCATCTCTGTTTGGACTGTAAGACTGCTTTTGTTATCAAAGCAAAACCATCCTACCTTCAACAAAAAAACCAGCAGCTCTTTGAGAGAATCTCTATGAAATGTTTTTGCCTTCTAAACTATTCAGCCATAAGCCATGACAGCCTTTTCCAAAAGGGGCAGCAAACCATCGAATAAGGTGGGTCTCCTCAGAAGAGGAAAATGACCCTTACAAAAAGGATATTATGTACTGAGTTTTAACTAGTTTACTCTTTACATTGCCAAAAAAACTGATAAGAGTCTATGAAAAAAGTATGACAATTTTTTTTTTATGCATTTGTGCTGTGACTGCAATCAAGTTATCAAGGAAGTAGGCGGCTGTTCCGATATGCTGATCTGTCCATGTTTTTCTTCTACAATTTTCCAGCTGCCCAGGTTCTGCTGCAAACCTTCCTTAGAAAGTTTGTTAGCTGAATCGTTAAGATCCCTGTAAATATGACATATAGAAAAATTGTTAAAAGAAATTTTTAGTACCTGTATTTCTTCCAGTAAAGGTTTTAAAATTTGATTTTTGCATGTACTATGTCCATTAACCCAGTGGATGACATTTAATGAATCTCCAAAGATCTGAATTGTGAGAGTGTTCCTTTGTATGAGCCAACAGAGGAGAAGTTTCAACGCTAACATTTCTGCATAGTTATTTGATCCAGTTCCTAATCCAACTGAGGCTTTTAGAATTTGTTCTGCATTTTCATTAACATGAAAAAAGATAATTTCACACACACACACACACACAAATATATTCCCTATGCTTTGACCTTAAAATGATATTTTGGGGTTGAATATTATTTCGAAAGATAAAGGACCCTTTTGCATTTCTTTAATTGAATTCCAACGTGATAAGAAATGATTTTTTAAAAAAATTATAATTATATATTAAAATATATTATAAAACATTATGCACGCAATCATCTTTGGAAATAATAATGTTTATGTAAAAATAAAAAAAATATACAAATGAACAAAAATATTATTAAAGAATATTATTATGTCATTTTGAATGGACAACCTCTTTGCATCGATCTTGTTTTTGACATTTAACTACATATCTCATCCAAAAAGATATATTTTAAAAATGAAAGTAAAGAAAATATTACATATGAAAATATCTCCACAATAACCTTCCTCTTTCACAAATCTATAAAGAAATAATTTCAAAACAATGACAAGCACCTTAAAAAAAAAAGGATCAATAGGGTACAAGGCTTAGAAAGTATTTGTCACTGAATACACAGGAGGATCGATTATAATTTGAGGGAAAAATCAAAGGTTCTGGTGTCTGGAATTGGGCACAGGAGGGTAAGGAACTTGTAGAAAGTATTCCTTTTGGGAGTTTCGACAAGTGATGACAACATCTTTTTGGGAGGACTCTTGGCAACATTTCCTACCTTTGGAAGGAAATGAACAGTTACAAACCATAAAACATTTAAATAAAAGAAAAGGGGCTTTCAAGGTTGCGACTATTGGAAGATTACACAAGAAAACCGATACTTAAGGAAGTGGAAGGATAGGCGAGACTGGGCTAGCATAGAGAACATCCACCTATGGGAGGATTTCTAGAAATTACTTGAAAACAAAGTGATTCGAGTCTTCCGTAAGCAGGACATCCTCTGTTGGGGGAGACAATTAGTAGGTACATTTACTCTAAAAGAAGCTTATGCTATGTTAGCCAATTACTAGCCTTGTGAGAAGACTTCCCTGTGGAGGACATTGTGGAAAGAATTAAGATGGCCTAAGATATCAATGTTCCTTTTGGTGATTGCATGGGAGTGTTCTTTAACATGGAATTGTCTTAGAAGGAAGAAACCACATAGAATCTCCTAATCACTTTCCCTTACACCAAGAGTTTGTGGGATTTTATCCAGCAAAATTTTAGGCATACCCTACTTAGTAGCATGAATTCTAAATCATGGATAAACCAATGGTTTAATTATAAGTATAATAATATGATAGTCTTAATATCATGACATCTCACTATTGGTTTCCCTTGGTGGAATTTATGGAAGGAGCGAAACCTGAGAATCTTTGAAGGGAAAGAACAACCTATGCCACCTCTCTAAGAAACCATTCTTAGAAATATTTGAGAAATGGTGATGATATCCCTCCCATACTAGGAGGATGGGAAAATGGATGAGTCTGCCACTGTCATATTAAAAAGTCTTGATATTTCAACCAATATGTAGGTCTCTACTCCATCTAAGAATACTGTATGTAAGGATAATAGTGACACTTCGTTTCTACCTCCCCAAAGAGATTTCATCCAATTGGGTTTTAACAGAGCACCAAAAGGTAACATAGGAATGGCAAGTTATGATGGTATTCTTAGGGATCAAAATTTTAAACCAATACATTTCTATGCTTTCTCATGCAATATAGTGACAAATAATCTTGCCGAGTTTTGGAACTTGAGAAGGGTTTAGAAATAGCTATCAAAGAAGGGTTTCGCTTGATCTAGGTTCATGGTGGCTCTCAATTAGTCATCCAAACCGTCTGCAAATTGATTCTAGGGAACATGTAAGATAAATTGATTCATATTTGACACCTTCAGGATGTGGTAGGGAACATCAAATATTTGTTGGAAAACTTTGATTATTTCATTGTTATACATATGTGGTGAGAAGGCAATAAGGTTGTCAACACATTGGTGAATTGGGGTAGCTCAGAGAGGCACCTATATTTTGATGAATCTTGGTCAGTGATGGCTATAAGAAAGGAGGTACTGGGTTTAAAGCAATGGCTCTAACAAAATCAAAGTTGCATGGGAGTACAAATACCTGAGGGGGGTTCTTTCACAACAACATTTTCATGGCTGGGGATATAGCATAAGTTTCGATTGGGATTTGGTTTATAGGTAAAATGGCTCTCTGATGGTGTTTTCACGACGACATCATAATTATTGACACGCGCGCAATTGGTTTGGTGAAAAGGGTCTCTGTCCTTCATGGTGGAGCTATGCTCCAAAACTAGTGTCGCCTACCCTTTGCCACACTCTAACTCATCTACAGTTGGTAGTTCTTGAGGTCGAGTCTGTAGGAATTCGGTGCACTGGTCAGTCTACAACACCTCTCCAATGTCCCTCAAATATGTTGATTCCTCGAATAACTTTCTCAATCTGGTCTGCAATAGGTTGGGGAGATAAAATATGGCAAGTTCTATGGGTAATTTTGTGGCCCAAGTGGTTGGATGGTGCATTCATTTGGAAAACAAGGTCTCATATGACCGCTTGTGAAGTCTATGCCCTCTTGACATCATGCATCGTCTCCAAGACACCAATCAACATGTTTTCAGAGGCTGGAAATCATGGCTCTGGGAAACTTTAAATAGGAGGCTCTCAAATCGTGGCTCCATGAAATTCACACCATATGGCTCCATGAAACTCATGGTTCGTGGTTTGTGCAATCTCAAAAGGTTCTGTCAGTTGAACACTATTACTAGTTAATCCCTTTTTCTCTTAGAAGATGATAACACTCTTTTTTGTTCTAGTTATTTGCCACAACAAGGCTATAATGCCTCTATTTTCTCAAGGCACCTTGTCAATTTTGAAAATTATTTTTGTTTATCTAATGTGAAAATTAGGCAAAGGCACTATAATCTAAAGAGACTGAACTTGTGTTATTAGTTCAATTTCCCATTGAACAGACCAATAACATAATGCACTCTGTGTTGTAATGCCTCATTCAGTTAATGGAAAGATGAACTTTAAATAAAACAAACAAACAAACACACACACACACACACACACACACACACACACATAACTTTATGATTCCCCTACTTGGTAGGTTCTATCTTTGGAGTGACATATGGTTTATACATGAATAACATGAAGTCCCTCCTCATACATGATTTTTCCAAGAAAGACATAATATCTAATATTGTAAATATCTATGAGGTTGAATCTTCTTTTCTTGAAGAAGGTTTCACTTATTTAGATTTTAAGTTGAAGCCCAACAAATATTTCTCCATGGACTGGCAATTGCTTATCAATAAATTTGAATGCATGCTGACACATAACGTTGAAAGATGGTTGTCCTGTGGGGGGAGATTGGTTCTCATTCAGTAAATGATCCAAAATATTTTAGTATACTTTACGCACTTATACACACTGCCAATCTAGATCAAGACTATTATTGCAAATTTCATATGGTTTGGGTCGAAGGAAGGTTTGAAAAAACTTCATTTGGTGCAGTTGGATGATATTAGAAAGTTAAAGAATATGGTGGGTGGGGGGTTAAAGATATTAATATTTTCAGATGGGCTCTATTGCCAAAAAAAATTTGGTGTGCCATGACTAGAAGTAAAATCTAGTAGGAAATTATAAGAGAGAAATATATGAAATGTGGGGCTTTCATGGATTGCTTCGTGACTAGTCAATGCACAAATTTTAATGCATCTTACATATGGAATAGTTTCTTCAAGACAAAAATGTGGTTATTTGAAAATATAATTTGGGATATTCGGAATGGATCTCGTGTTTTAGAGGGTATTGATCCCATCCATGGTATGAGGGGAGAACGCCTAGTGCCGAACATTGTCATCAAATTTCTTCATGCCAAAGGTTTTTTTTCTATCACAAATTTGTGAGCCCTATGATTCATTGCAAATGTACCTATTATTGAAGGATGTATAAGTGATGGGCATGTATAACCATAATGTTGGAAGTGATATATAACACGTCTCTATTTGACCGGAATTACACTTTGCAAGGAAGACGACTATCTTCTATGGAATGGAGTCCTTTGCCAAAGACATCTTACGGTTTCATAGGTATACAAACATATTTCACTCACTCTACAGGTCCATAATCCTATTAGTTGGTTCTAGAATGTTTGGAAGTGTCACATGCCTCTAAAGATAAAAATATTTGGTTGGATGGTTTGGAAAAACAAGGTCATCACATGGGAAAACCTGTGTAAGAGAGGTTATGAAGGGTCAGGTAGATGTTATCTTTCTAAATATGCCACTATAAATGTGTTGCATCTATTCTTACATTTCAGATGCACCATTGGCATTTGGGTACATGTTCTTATGACCTTAAATGTGCAATCTCGTTGGGATTTTGTAATAACCCTGGGTTAAAGTTCATGTAATAAAGAATAATAAAGGAAAAATAAGACCAAGGTCATGGGATACATATTCGAAGCTGAATGTGGTCAAAGCCCTATAGTGCGCATCACTTTCAATTTATTTATGACTATGGAAATTGGCAAAGAAAAAGAGGAAATATATGGAATTTAATTATGAAAATAGGAGAAAAGGAAGGTGATGGGACATAGATATGTTTTTTTTTCTCACAATAATGGTGTCTATGATATAATCTTAAGTCACTGACGCTACCAAACCAAGTATCACAACAAGTGTACTTTGCACAATGGAATATAAACAACATTAAATCTACTGGTGCACAAAATATACATAAATTTTTACACATTTTCAACCCAAATTCATTATATTAATCGAAATGTTAATACATCCACTAATACAAGAATACAACAACTAGGGCTTAGTTTCTATTGTGATGACCACTAATCTACCAAATACAAGATACTATGATCGTCTAGCTGATGTAGAGATCCTCACAGCAACCTAGGTTGTACATCGTACACATTTTCCTAGTCCTTTGGCTCACCATCTGACGAGCCTCTAATTTAGACATAAATTAAGGCTCGTGCCTCTAAATTAAACATAAATTAAGGTCCATCTAACCATCCTTCAACACATTAAACCTCTCTTTTTGCATTAGATAATGTATTTTTAACTTTAATACGTTCAATAGGAAGGTTCATGAATAATTAAACATAAATTAAGGTCCATCTAACCATCCTTCGACACATTAGGAAGGCTTATGAATAATTGCATATTTGTGCCTATATTATTTATTTTTGTGGAATATTGTTAAAATATTGGGCATATTATGAAGATTTGGAGGAGGAGATAATTTAGGGACTTTCTCCCTACTATAGGAGGATCAATATTAAATAATAAATCAACAAGGTATTATGGAACTATGACACAAATTGTGGAGCTTGAATTTTGAGAAAATCTAGGAATGTGTTCTCTGTCATTTAATGTAGATTCCTAGTATTGGGAACGAGATCCACTAATCAAGGGATTTTGGCAGGGAAAATTTCCTCCTTTCATGGGGAATGATTCCTAATCATTTTGTATAAGTACCAAGTTGAATTTTCCTCTAGCTATGGATTTTTATTAGTCTTCTTTTGGAGAGAACTCGTATTTTTGCAGTTCCATTGTCATTTCTTGCATGATTGTAATTGCATTGATGAAAATAATGAATATTGGTGTCATGTTCAACTTCTAAACCTTGGTCTCCTTCATAGGACTATGATTTTCTTTTTGCTTGGCCATCCTAGGAGCCTCATAGCCCTTTTGTATCACTTTCTTTTCTTCTTGTCACTTCTTATTAACATGTATCTCTTGTTCTTATTTCTTTCTATTTTTGCATTTATTATTAATGATTTCTTGTTGTGGGATTGGGTTAAATGGTTGATGTAAGTTCTTTTGCAAGATCAAAAACATCATTTCATCCTTGGAAAATCTTTGGAAGGTCATAGTAATCATTGAGCTACTTGGATTAGATTTCTTATTCCCAAATCTAGATTTCTGGAACTCCTTAGTGGCAAATAATAGTAAATTTCTTCTATTTTTTACATCATGCTAATGAGATCCAATAAATTTTATTCCACTTGCATTATATCACAAAAATATTCTATTTAATAACAAAATTTATCCCATTGAATTTTCGCTTGATTAGGTTAGGCATTGATATATTTACTAGCTCACTAGTTCTCGAATTTCTAGATTTTAGACTAGTCATTTTATGCTATTTTTTAGCATAGGTTAACAAAGGTATTTTTGAGTGATTCCATTTGGATTGGAGACCTAAGACATCCTAGTCAATAAAAAAAAAAATCCCATCTGTCTGGACTTCAAAATGTCATACAAATATCACTCATTACCATACATTTTTCACCTATGCTTCCATTATATCACTCATTATTTCACCACCATGTCACTTCATTTTCCCTATTATTCACCATTAATGGGTCTCATTTTATATCTTCCAAATATTACTTATTTTTAAGCATTTTTAAGAGAAATTCTTGATTAAATATTAGAAAATAATATATTTTACTTCACATATGGAAAGTGGATTGTTTTTGTGACATGTGTAGGTTCCAAGGAAGCTTCCAAGACACCTTTATGTGGCCTTGAATGATCAAATTCGAATTTGAAGAGATAAACCTCCTGGAGAAAATCAAGGACAAAAAGGGGTTAGAATTTTAAGAGATAAACCTCATGGAGAAAATCAAGGACGAAAAGGGGTTATGTGTCTAGATGGTTGAGAGATTTATAGAACTAAAGAGGGATTAGTGGATGATCATTATGAGTTTGTTACTCATCCCATTGTATAAATAGGAGTACAATCTCCTCCATTTGTAATTTGGAAGTTTTTGTAATCTTAGAATTTTGGAGTATGTAATCTTAGAAGCTTAGAGTTGTAATCTTAGAGTTGGTTTGTAATGGAGATTTTGGAATAAATGATCATACTTCAATTTTGCTTCTACATTTGAGTCTCCATTGAAGTGGTGTGTTTATGGAGTTATGGAGGGCCCCCATAGCCTCACTTGCATGCTTTTTTGTTTATTTTAGGTATAATTTATTTTATGTTTTTGTTTGATTTCATCTTTCAAGTTTTATTAAATGTTCTAATATTGGAAGGATCTTATTTGAGAGTGTTTTTGTAAAAGAACCATAAGATCTCATACAATGATTAGATCTAGGTTTACTTCATTTCAGATTTTAAGTTCTAATTAGATGATCTAATTTTGGAAGAGATATTGTAGAATATGTTCTTGTAAGAGAATCATAGATCTCAAACAATTGTTAGATCTAGGTTTGCTTAGTTATTGAAAGAGATCTTAATGAATATGTTCCTATAAGGGGACTTTAAGATCCTGGACAAATTAGGAATCTTTCTAGATCTAGATATTTTAGATAAGCACTTCTAAGTTTACCTTCCCGGGTTGACATTAAATTAAGCTCTAATTTGCATATGCATTTTAGACCAAACATCATCCAATTTGGATTTGATTTTCTAGGTCATTCGATGAATTATTACTCCCTATAGTGAACCTGTAACATCCTGTAGTTTCCTATAGTAGCCTTACAACATGCATTTACCTGGCAATATTCACTCAAGAAGCTTGGTTATTGTCCCTTAGGGTTGAATCAAGACCCCTAGGCTCTAAATAAATTTTTAGGGAAGAATAAATTATTAGGGACTCACCTCTTTACCCATGCAAAACATTTTAGCGATTTGGTTTAATGGACAGATTTATGAAATGGATAATACAATGATGATTTCCACATCCAATGACATTTTTTAATGGACCTGAACTATTTAAAATGTAATGGTTGAAATTTAGTTCATGATCTTTAATTTATGCAATTAGAACAAGTTTCTTTCCTTGTACTTTCTTTCTTGCAATAGGTTGAGGTTTCCATTTCGAGCATTTCATTTTCTACAATTAGTTTAGGATTTGAATTCAGTACATGCACTCCATTACATCATGATAGAAAAGGAAGGTCACATTGTATGTTGCACATATAGTGCCGATACCTCTTAAGTTTGTACGAAACCCAAGTTGATAGTTAAAGTTGGCAGCCTTGGGAGTTGTAACATTCTTGTTGCAATACTGAGGCTGATCACTTTTTGGCGCCATTGTCGGGGAGGTTTCAAAGTATGCATTGTTTCTTCCCTATTTGAATCATTTCCTTTTACTTTTTGCAAAAACAAAAAATATTTGCATTAGGCATATTTCATCTCAAAATTAGAAAAGTGCATTGCATTAGTGTTTTCATTCAATCATGAAAACAAAACAAAAACTCTCCAACACCAACTGACCCCCTATTTGATCATGTGGTGTAGTAATAGCCACATCACCATCCACTTTTGCAGGTAGAAGAAGAAGATATGGCAAAGAGTGTAGAAGAAATGGATGGAGAGGATGAAAATGAGGAAGATCCTCTCGGATTTCCCATTCAAGATGTTGATGTCAGTGTGCATATGAAGAACATCCCTCCATTTTTTCTTCCAAACTTTCATGGTCTAAGGTCAGAGGATTTGGAAACCTTTCCCTTTGAATTTGAAATTTTTTGTAGATATTATGGTTCCTTATTAAAAACTGAAAAATTGAGATTGTTTCCAACAAATTTTAAGGATAGAGCTCTTAAATGGCTCATGAGTTTAAGGACTAATTTAATAAGATCACGGAATGATATGCAAAATATATTTCTAGAAAAATATAAAGATCATGATATTAAAGAAGAAATATTTAGAATGAAATAAAAAGAGGATGAGAGCCTTGAGGATCTAATAGAGATGTTCATGTATAATTTTAAGAGGGAAAAACTGCATCATTTAGGACCCGACACACTAAAAACCTTCTTACTTAGAAAAATTAGGGATGAATGGATTGATATCATTAATCTCATGATTAGAGGTGATGTTTACCAATTATCATTTAAAGAAATTTGTGAAACATGCAAACACATATCAAGAGGAAGGGCAAGAGTAAGTCAATCAGCATAAAGGTCGGTAAGTCAAACTAAACTTGGAAATTTGTTTGTCATATTTAAAATAGAAATTCTTAGCAATCTAAGTGAACAAGTAGAAATGTTAAGAATACAAAATGAGAAATAAGAAGATGTTGCTATTTGTGTTTTCCATGCATAATCACATGATGTTAAATATTGCCCCTCATTACCAAGGTTGAAGTAAGTTTACTAAGAGGATAATGTTGCAAGTCAATTTCCAATGCAGTTATGTTATGTAGCTCCAAGAGGACCATGCCAGCCTATTCAACCGGATATGGTTCAAGAACGTAATTCATAATTTCAAGCTTATGCACATCCATCTCAAAGTAATTGGAACACGTCCTTTCTTTTTCCACCTTGGACATCTCATCCCCAATACCAATCTTGGCAATAAGGTCGGCAAGGAACTTATGGGAGCCATCTGTTAGAGCCTAGATTTACCTCAGGCTGAAAAGGTAAGCTTCTAGGTCCACATTAAACCACGCTCAACCTCGTAGCTAGCCCTACGAGGATAGGAGAGGGCTCTCTCCGGGTCAATCTCGGCAAAAAATAATCAAATGGGCTTGAGATGACTGATTTTACAACTAATATTAGGCTAGGTATGAAGTACAAGGATTTGATTTGAGTTTTTGGGGGTTTTGTGTCGGAAAATGGGAGAGGCAAATTTGGGTCCCGGGATGAGGCAAAGTTTTTTGCAAAGTTCTGATTGGGGCAAGGAAGGCAATCATTTTGATGCTTTAGAATGAATGAATGGATGGATCAAACTGGTGAGGAGCCAAGGAGGGCAATAGGGTCTCAAGGGTCCTCCTCAAACAGATGAAAACATTGAAAATTAAACAAAACTAAAAGGCAGAGCACAACAGTCCATTGAATTCTACCTTAATCTCTCATTTGTTTAATTTCAGAAGTAAAGAGAAGGGAAAATGATACACATAAACATCAATGAACTTACAATTACATAGAGAAAAACACCATAAAAACAAAAAGCCACATGGATCCCAACAAGTGCTACAAAACCCTGGTCTTTCCTTTGCCAAAATGCAGAGATAGAATGTACAATGATGTGCCAAGCAATCCCAAGTGTCCAACCCTAACAATGACTCAAAAAATAAATGATATAGACCTTCCTAACCCATTCCCATGCCTCTACCGGTCTAGCTCATCATTCTAGGAGCTGTTTCAACCAATTCTATACAAAGCACTGAAATCTAGGCAATCAAACAACTTGCCTCTATAAGGTAGGAAACTGATTCATTCATTAAATTTTCACTTCTTAGTGAATGAATCCTCTAGAACAAGTAAAAATGTTCCAATATTACATCATGGTCCTCGAATTACATCATGCTAGATCAATAATTACATCAAAAAGCAAAACTAGTCAAAACTGGGCGAAATTCTGAGTTGTACAGTGAAAAATAAGCAAAATATCCTCTATGCGTTGTGCTTGATTCTCTATGCGTCGCGCCACTTTGGAGTTGAATTTTAGGCCCTTCCCGGAATCCAAATTGAGCTCATGATAGCTTGTTGGAAATCCCTGCCTGTCTACTTTCCAACTCAAGTGGAATTTTTCAATTTGGTGTCCATTTTCCCCTCCAAAACTTCAATCTCCCAGGACTATTTCCTGTGTGTCAAAATAGGGGCAGAGAGGTCATTTTTTGAGTGTTTTTGACCTCTTGAGGACTCAAAACTTGCCCAAATTTCTTGGCCATGCAATAGAAATCATGATTTTTCCTTCCAAATCCAAAAATATATTTTTTTTGAAATTTGGAGCCCTCTAGCAAAAGCGAGTGCCACGTGGTGCGACGCATAGGGAGGCAAAACCTGTTTTTTAGTGCAAAAAATTTCAAAAATGCAAAAATTGCTCCAAATTTCTTGAAATTTGGGCTAGAGCTTCTCTATCAAGTGTCCTACTGGGCTAAAGAGGCTTCGACCAATATCTGAAGATGATCATGCTCCTTTTGCCTGTTTTTCTTCTTTGTTGCCTTCTTCAATTTTTCCTTTAGATTCCTTATTCGTGCCTTGGAACTCATATTGCGTGCCCTGTAATGGAAAACCATGTGTCTCAAAAATGCTTTGTCCCTATCAGCCTTTCCCAGAAATCTGTCCAAGTGGATGTTGATTCTCTCGAGCCAAGATTCCCGATCATCATTAATCTCTTGCTCCAATGTAGTGAACTCAATCCTCCTCCTTTGGGTAGCTTGGTGATTCTCGCGGATGTTTTGAAACTCCATGATTGCTTGCTGATCTTTGAGCTATTTTTTCCTCTGCTCCAAGTATTTCATAGTCCACTTAGCCCTCTCCAAGTCAAGGTAAAAGGCTTTGATCTCTGTCTGCTGCTCTTGGATGATCTCTCTAAGATGTTCACTTTGCGAGCCCATGTCTGTAACATCATCCTGAATGAGAATGAAGTCAGTCTCTCGCTCACTTGAAGGCCCCTCATCCTACATTGGCCTCTTGCCTCTATCCTGTACCTATGGTGCTAATGTCGGAAACGAGGCCCCTTCCAACCCAAGTGGAGATAACACTCGCTTTGCTGCTGCAAATAACTGCCTCGTGCCCTTCTGATAAGTAATGAAAACCGGTATAGTAGCAATGTGTGAATCATGGCCTTCATGCTGATGAGAAGGTCCACCAGTCTTATGCCCAACCTCTGAAGGTCCCTGTGAAGCTCTGAAAAAGTCACGAGAGATGAAATCATCCCAAGTGATGCCCTGTAATCCAAGCTGATGAACCACCAAAATCTTGATGAGAGCAAAATGGCAAATATTGTTGAACTGTTGTTGAGGGATCTTGTGTTGCACAAGTACGGTCATCCTTTCTATGTTTCGGCATATGAAATATGGGATGTTCATCATCCGTACCCAGGTGAAATGCATGAGCAACCTAATGTGATAAGCATATAGTCGGGAGAAATGGCCTTCACAACTGAAATACTTCATGAATTTCATTAGTGGAGCATACTCATCTTTGAGATATCGAAAAGGGAACACTCCCTTTAGCTGCCTCAAGAAATTGGGTTTAATATATGGCTCATAATGTTGCTGGTCAATCTTTTGCCTCTTGTTCCATGGCTCTCCAATGTTAGGTATGTCAGTTGCTAATGAGATAGAATCTGGTGTAAGTGTGAAAGTAACACTAGCCAAAGTAACTCGATCACCATGTAAATGCAGTACAAATAAGCGAGCCAACTCATGATGGACTTAAACAGTAGCAACCTTCTCACAAAATTCATAACATGAATGAAACTGGAAACAAGAGACGGCAAGAGGGCAGGCCTACAATTCTATAAGGGTGGTCGGTTCTTCTCTAACATGTCTGCCACCTTTATGAGGCCTCCGGGGTGTATGTCCCTCCATGGGTGAGTCACTTTGGGTCTCGACTTCATAATCGAATGAATGACCGGATGACATAACTGTTGCTATACAAACTGCCTTAAAGAAGAAGATGCTAGTGTATAAAACTGTGTTGGACTACTCTTTTGTGATGTGGTTTAATTCTGCCACCAAGGGGAAAAAATGCAACAAGGGACTATTAGGAAGGGGGAAAATAGTAAGGGATTAGGGACTATTGGGACAAATGTTGTTAGGGAAATGTAGGAGGGTTTGAGGGGTTTGATGTATAGTGTTAGGAATTGTTGTGTAGGGTTTGAGGTGTTGGATTTGAGAATTTAGGAAAGAGAATGTAGGAGAAGGAATTAATGAACTTAGGGGGGGTAGGAAATTAGGGAATGATGAAAACAAGGGAGAAATGGGATGGAGGAGCGAATTTGGTAGTAAAACAATGATTTTGAAACCCTAACAGCAAGTTTCCTTGAGGTATTTTAGAGGTAGGGTTTGATATTTTTGTTCAACCATTATCATCCATAAACCACCATAGCTTATCACAAAATTGGATGAAACACTGAGATGAATACTATACCTGGCAAATCCATGCAAGTTATTGGCAAATTGGAGAAATTTTAAGCAGTTTCGGGCTTTTAAGTGTATGCGCCGCACCACATACCCAATGTGCCGCGTTGTCCTGCTGCGTTGCACCCGTGTAAATTAACACTGTGTGTTTTCTCCCAGTGCGTCATGCCTCCCCAGTGCACTGCGCCACCTGCTCTATGCGCCACGCCGGCCAAGTGTCTTCCAAATTCACCCGAATTGTGCACTTTCTCAAAAAATTTGCTTTGAATTCTCTTTGGTCTTGGCATGCAAATGAATGTTCAAAATGGAAAATAGCTCATATAGCCATGGATTTTTAATTTTCATTTGTCAAACCCATTTTTGTAATGTTTAAACTTTGGCACTTTTCACCTTTTAATTGAAGCTCTATTCCTTGGTTGTTTCCTTTGAGTTTTTGACTGGAATGATGAAACTCTTGGCAATTTTTTGCAGGGATGGATGACATGGGATTTGGAAAAGGATGACCAGGGCTGCACTGAAAAACTGTAGAACTGAAAAATTACATATTTATTACACAAAACAATTTTAACGATTTCTTCTTCAAAACAAAGTTTTGAAGAAGAATCATTCTCAACATTATTGGTGATGAAAATTATGGAATGAAAACTTATTAGGAATGTCATCATGGTCTATTGGCGATTATCAAACACTCTGAAGTAAAAGCATTTATTGACAAAATCCTAATGAGACCCTAGACCTACTTGACACTGAAACCCTAAAGACAACATTTTGGAAATTTTGATGAAAAGAAGACTATATATGCTTCTGTTTTGATGAACAGACATCAAGAAATAGGTAAATGACATGATTTAAGTATGGGGACAATACCCTTCTATCAGAGGATCGATGCTCCTAAATGGAATGCAGGTGATCGAGCAGAATGGGACACCTAAAATGAAATGCGACAAAGAGTTTTTGATCTCTGACGGGGGGCTAAACAGACCGACTCTAACACCATCCATAATATCCTCAATGTTTTCATCAATACCCTCCATACCCAACTCCATTTTATCCCTACCATTCATCTCCACCACAACCACAACCCCAACCACATCCATCTCAAATTTCCACTCCCTCTCAACTACCTGTACCACCATTTCCAAACTCATACATTGAAGTAGCTCAGCCAACTTATAATGTTGAGGTAAAACACTTCCAAATATCTCCTCTTGAGCTAAACGGTATTCATCATAGCTTAGGCAAATTATTGCAAAAAAAAGATTCTCTTGACATCATTGAAGGACCACATCCAAAATAATATTCAAATGAGAATACCAAAGGATCATGGACTACATTTGATGAAGAGAAGACATCAAAATCAGAGATTGACAAAGCTCCCTCATGGTTACCATCAAATCATCCATGTGTTCAAGAGAACAATTAGAAAAAAGAGGAAGATTTGAATTTCCTAGAAGAAGAAGACGTCCAAGATTATCCAAATCAGCAAGTGGACTAGGGGCATCATAACTATATTTAAATATGGTTGCAGAAAATCACTAAGTTGCAACAATACTCTCTTCTTCAAATGTGCTTGATATCATCAAAGTCAAATCATTTGATCTCTCTATTGGCATTATGATACAGATAGGATATAGGTGTTGTCCTTGATGGCAACTCACTCAGATGACAAATCATAGTGTAGCAGGTCAAGAGCAAAGAATTAATGATCAGAGAGAGGTATATACAGGTTCACCTTGACAAAGCAGCTTATACACATGGATTAACAGACCAAAAGGAGCGTATACGATACACCCAAAGTTTCACAGAAGGAAAGGTGCATACATGTTAGAAAACTAAGTTTTGGTCCATGGTATTTTGATCTATGGTATTGGTCCAAAGTATTGACCCCAGGTATTTGGTCCGAAGTGGTTTTGGACCGTGGTATTGAGAAAGGCCTAAAAGTATAAAGGGAGGAGAAGATCATTAGGCCAAAAGGGCGTGCAAGTATTGAATATCTGATGAAGTGTGAGATCCATTATGCTAGTTATGGGTTTGTGATCCTTTGCTTGATCTGTACCAAGGATGCGCCTATGCGGATGATGATGGATGATGGATCGGGATCCCAAGGCTTGGAATGTATTATCATTATGTGGTTTGATCCAGGGGGTTGGAGCTCCCTTCCAGTAGTAGCTAGAAAACAAGAGAGGGTTGTAGCCTTCTGTAGGCCAACGCCTATGTACTGGTAAATATATCAGCTAGTACAAGAGCCAGGGGATTGTAGCTCCCTTCCAGTGGTAGCTGGAGAACGAGAGAAGGTTGTAGCCTTCTACAGGTGGGTGCCTGCATACTGGTATGAGTCTGCACCAGTACAAGATTGTAAACATGTTTTTCTTATATTAAAGGAAGATGACAATAGGTGGTTTTTGTCCCGCATTAGGTTTCTACCTTACGTCATGGTGTTCATGGGTGTTTCTTATGTGTGATGATCTGTTCTATTTTACTGCACCTGTTTACTATTTATATGGTTAATGAAGTTCTGATTCACTAATTAAAGATCAACAGATGATGAATTAATTGAATCATAAGTTCATTGGATATACGCTAGTTGCATTAAACACAATTGCGTGTACACACGGGTTCCCTTAACTGAAGTAGCGTATATGAATCAGAGTATGGAAATGAAGAGGTTATTGATTTGCTAATAATGATTCACACCCCCCCCCCCCCCCCCCTCTTAGTATTATTTGCAACACTCTCAAATTTAGGTACATGTCAAAGCATACATTTCAAGCCTACACATCAGTTTTTCTATCATCTTGATGTGCACATGGCTCCATTCGAAGTATTCTTATACTTGAAATTGATTTATTTTTTTCAAGTAGGGTAGGGTAGAAAAAATTTAAAAAAATGAAAAATAAGAGAAAAAAATAAAAATCTCAAGTGAAAATCTCCTGTGAGGTGCCTAACATTGGCTCATTGATTGAAAACGTCCATGAGGCGGTCAATGGGTTGGAAAAAGGAGAAAAAAGAGAAAGAGAAAAGATCCTAGGTGAAGACCTCCTTTCAGGTGCCTAGGCTAGCCTACTAGTTGAAAGCTTCATTGAGGCGGGTAGTAGGCCCAGAAGAAAAAAAAAAGGAAAAAAACAAAAAAAAAATTGCTCCATGTATCTCTCTAATGAATGTAGGTGCTCTCCAACATTTGCAGGCAACAAAAAAAAGTTGGCACCAACAAAAGAAAAAAAATTGGTCAAAATTCTAGTCAAAATAAGTCAAATTATGACTTTCTCCTCCTTTGCTAAAATTATCCAACAAGATCAAGGCCATGCCTATCCATCACGCTCATCTATTTCCACCATCCACTCATCATTCCCAAGCTTCTACCACTCGTTTTCCTTACTGTCCCAAAATATTGCAGGAAGACTTCATTTTACTACAAGAAATAGGAATACATAGAGTAGAAATTTATTTTGTCACATCATGAAAACCATGCATGTATTTTCCAATATGTTTAAGGTATAGATACATATCGATGATGGTAACATGCTCAATATATTTCAGCAAATTCCAATGCACGGTTCCCATGAAATCAGTCTCCATCAACTTCAACCATTTTTTATTTTTCTAGAGATTCGTGCATCCATTGGCCAAGATTGTTTTATGGGGAGGTGCATAATGAAGATGGAAACATGATCAAATAATTTCAGGTCACTCCATTCTACCATTTTGGAGATATCGACAAAACAAGTATGCTACAAGAGGTTGTCATGAATTACTACAGGAAGATCTTGTAGTACTACAAGATGGCCGAGAGGAAGCTACAAGAGGAAATATGATTGGAGAAACTGGTCAAAAGGTCATGTATTCTTTAGGGAAGGTTGATATAGGTCCCCCAAAATCACTTTCATCACTCATCCACTCCAACTAACCAAAATCCATCTTCAAATTCCACTCTGTCTTACAAGAAAAAAAAGAAAAAGAAAAAATATCATCAACTTTTCCACCACCTACACCACCTCTTGATGATTTTAACCCTATACTTATACCTCTTATGACTTTACATCAATCCAACATGCATCAATGTGGTATTGAAGATGAATTAAATGATTGATACAAGAAGAGGATTCCTCTTATAAGCAGTCTGCACAGTTACAATAGATTTCAGCATCAATTTTTTTTCACTAACATAGTAGAAGTTCTAGCCACCTTAGGCACCATGAAGACATTTCAAAAGATTGAAAAGGGGGAACACCTCCTTAGGAATAATTCCATCCACTCCACCAACAAAATATTGAACACTTGAAAGAAAAATGCACACAACCACCTTATCAGTCAAAGAATCAACAAGCTATGAAGACCTGTGCAGAAACAAGCAAAGAAAATTATCACCTCCAGGGAAGCAGGGATCGATCATCAACTCAGCGGCAGCATACATGCCTCTCCAACAACCATTAGGTAGGTATAGGTATGCAATATTCTTGACCTCTTCTCTTGATCATATTATAGTTATAATTTTTTTGTCAATGCATGAGAGATGAGGTTTTATAAGCTAATGGAGGTCAACATGTTAGTTGCTTTCAACTATTTAATTGCAGCTCACTCCTTCACTCATGCAATGTGAAAAAGCCAAATTATGAAGGGTGATGATTTTGAGGAATGGGGATAGCAGTTAAAAGAAAAAAATCCGCAAAGGCTAATTCATGACAACACTCCAAGCCCTGCATATACTTCATATCCACTATCTATCCATCATTCATCCAGCCCATTTCATAAGAAAAAAATTAATATTTTTCAAGAACAAACCCTACTCTTTGTCTCACCCTGAAAATTTCTTGAAAAAAACAAATAGAGAATCCTCTCCATTTTCACAAACATACACTACTCCCTTTGAGCCCTAGCAACATCCTCCAAGCCCTTTACATCATTTCTCATCACTCCAATATAGTTAGAAGACCCTGAAAGAGGAGAAATGACTATTATAGGAAGGAAAAATGCCGCTACAAGAAAGAAGAAAGGAACAAATTGTGCTAAAACCCAAAATGGCAGTGCTTAAGAGAGACCTAATCAAAACAGAGAACTCCAAGGCCATTAGGCAATCATCTAGGCCACAAAAGAGAAGAAGAAGATAACAAAAGGAAATAAGGCATTCACCATCAAAATAGAACTCAAACTACAATGATTAAAAGAGGCTTTCCAATGTTGGGTTGAGTTATATTCTTTCCACAACTACCTATGGTTTTATGCATGGATTTCACACATAGTTTTGGGCACGATGATTTTCAGTCCATGGTATTTTGTAGATCTGGTCAAGGGACCTACGGTTATGTTCTAATCCAAGGTTAGTGGATTGGATTTTATGGATGCTTCAACATGTGTATATATATATATTATATATATATATATATATATATATATATATATATATATAATATATATATATATATATATATATATATAATATATATATATATATATATATATATTGTAACATTAAAATGAATATAATGAAAAAATCAATCTGGTAGTCCCGGTTTTGGGATCCCAGGGAAAGTTTTTGTGTATGTTTTTTTATGCGTTATTCTCTCACCATTGTTTATTTTTTGTTTTTAGAATTTGTATGCAGGTAATTTATGTACGAGGTTAAAATTTAAATCCAAGAGGTCTCTAATATATTTATAGCTTTTGTCCAAGGCCGAAAAGATATTATAGAAATGGGAGAAAGTTATGGAAGTCAAGTTGAGGGCCTACCCTAGGCTCAGACTATCATTTCTGCTCAAAACAGGTTTAAACAAGGTTTCCTATAGTACTATAGGAACCGCTACATGGTTTCCTGTAGATTTTATAGGAATTACTACAAGATATCATAGTTCTCATCTAAAGGCATTTTGAAGGTTTCAAAGGTATAAATATGGTGGAACAAGGTAGAAGAGGTTAGAAAAGGATGTGGAAGTCCTTGCCAAACTAAAAAATATTCAAGAACCCATCTTGAATAAGGGGAAGAAGGCAGGCTAATGGTCTCAACGAACACTGTGATTTTTTTCTATGCACAAACAGTTTTGGAAAAATGAGTGAAAATGGAATGAAGGTTTCAAGGGAGAGGATATGAATGAAATGGATCTACAAGCCAACATAGTTCACTTGTAAAGAGGAAAGTTATGTTTTTTGCTTCAAAGGTTGTTAAACAATCATGATAAGAACAACTACGTTTTTGTGCTTGTCCTTTCATAACTTACATCCAAGATTCTTAAGAGAAAGGACCGAGGAATGCACAAGAGAGAGGCCACCAGGGCTGTGAATGAGGTCACTAATTTTCTCAAAGGATGAGCAACACTTTCAACAGGGGATATGGTGGGCCTCTAAATTAGGCATAAATTATGGCTCGTGCCTCTAAATTAAACATACATTAGGGCCCATCTGACCATCTTTCAGCATACTAAACCTCTCTTTTTCATTAGATAATGTATTTTTTACTTTAATATATTCATTAGGAAGGATTATGAATAATTGCATATGTGTGCCTAATATTATTTATCTTTGAGGAATATTATGAGAATATTGGGTAGATTATGAAGATTTGGAGGAGGAGATAATTTAGGGACTTTCTCCCTACTACAAGAGGATCAATATTAAATAATGAATCAACAAGATATTATGGAATTATGGCACAAATTATGGACCTCCAATGATTGAGAAAATCTAGGAATGTGTTACCTTCCATTTAATGTAGATTCCTAGTATTGGGAACCATATCCACTAATCAAGGGATTTTGGTGGGGAAAGCTTCCTCCTTTCATGGGGAATGATTCCTAATCATTTTATATAAGTAATCATTCTAATTTTCCTCTATGTGTTGATTTCTATTAGTCTTCTTGTGGAGAGAACTCATAGTTTTACAGCTCCATTGTTATTTTTTGCAGGGATGTAATTGTATTGATGAAAGTAATGAAGATTGGTGTCATGTTCAGCTTCTAAACCTTGGTCTCCTTCATAGGACTCTGATTTTCCTTGGTCTTGGCCAACCTAGGAGCCTTAGAGACCTTTTGTATCATTTTCTTTTCTTCTTGTCACTTCTTATTCACATGCATCTCTTGTTCTTGTTTCTTCTATTTCTGCATTTAGTGTTAATGATTTCTTGTTGTAGGATTGGGTTAAATGGTCAATGTAAGTTATTTTTCAGGATCACAAGCATCATTCCATCATTGGAAAAGATTTGGAAGTTAATAATAATCATTAAGCTACTTGGATTAGTTTCCTTATTCCCAAATCTAGATTTTTGGAACTTCTTTGTGGTAAATAAGAGTAAATTTCTGCTATTTTTTAGAGCATGCTAACAAGCTTCAATCAATTTTATTCCACTTGAATTAGCTCACAAAAAAATTATTTAATAACAAAATTTACCCCATTGTATTTTCACTTGATTAGGTTAGGCATTTGATATATTTACTAGCTCACTAGTTCTTGAATTTATAGATTTTAGTGTAGTAACTTTCTGTTATTTTTTAACATGGGTTAACAGACCTATTTTTGAGTGATTCCACTTAGAATGGAGACCTAAGACATCCTAGTCAATAACATAATTTTTCCCATCCAATTTTGATTTGATTTTCTGGGTCATTCAATGAATTATAACTTCCTATAGTAAATTGATAACATCATGTAGTTTCCTGTAGTAGCCTTCCAACATGCATTTACTTGCCTAGATTCACTCAAGAAGCTTGGTTATTGTCCCTTAGGGTTGAATAAATACCTGTAGGCTCAAAATAAATGATTAGGGAAGACTAAATACCACTTAGGAATGACCTCTTTACCCATGCAAAAAATTCAACAATTTGGTTTAATGGACAGACTTATGAAATGGATAATACAATGATAATTTCCACATCCAATGAACTTTTTTAGTGGACCTAAACTCTTTAGAATGTAATTTTTGACATTTAATTCATGATATTTACTTTATACAATTAGAATAGGTTTCTTTCCTTGTGATTTCTTTCTTGCAATAGGTTGAGGTTTCCATTTCGCGCATTTTATTTTCTGCAATTAGTTTAAGATTTGACTTCAGTACATGCACCCCATTACATCATGATAGCAAAGGAAGGACACACTAAATTTTGTACATATAGTGACGATACCTCTTAAGTTTGTACAAACCCTAGGTTGATAATTAAAGTTTGTATCCTTGGGAGTTGCAACATTCTTGTTCCAATACCGAGGCTCATCACCTTCTACCTCTATCAATGATCCAAGTCCATCTGGCCACTGAATATCGACTCAAAAATATGCTCCCTTGTTGATTGTTCGTCCATTAATGCATCAACACATTGAGAATCCTGTTGAGTAGTTCAAAAATCTGTTTGTGAAAAATTCACAACTGCCCATTGTTGCTCCTCAACTACTCAGGGACTTATTCCCACTACGGTATTCCTGCGCTGCTCCAATGAAGATTGACATAGGGCAGGAGGGATACCACCTATCACCATCAAATTCTGCTTGTCCAATGATGAACATGAGCTACAAGAAACTTCTCCTCTCGTTAATCAGGCCTATGAGCTCCAACAAGTTGCATCTCCTAGGCTTACACTTGGTCCACTCTCACACTTCCCTCCACCAGACCACGAGTGTCCAATAATTGTTGTAGCATCTACACACTGGTTGGGCATCCAACCACTAGGATCACCCTTCCTTAAAGCTTCCAACATACTTCAAAAATTGTCCTCTCCTAGGACACCCATCCACCTAACATCTATCCATCAGCAAGGTGACATCTACAACATATTGCTCCCACCTCCTTAAACTCGATTTAGGTGCATTCACTAGACTAGTTAGGACACATCAGTAACCCCAAACCATTACTCCAAACTTGTGTGATTCTCTCGAAGGGGTTGTTCTTTTCACTGTCCAAATATAGGCACTCAAATGATGATCTAAGGTATGAGGCTCCTCCTCAATGTACCATGCAACAATATTGTACCTACAATGACTTGAAATAGTTACAAACTCATTAAGGAATTGTTGTCCAACTATGCTCTTGACCTCGGCTAATACGACTTAGAGAAAGGACCTCTTACAAGGCTCCATGTCCTCCAAAACTGACTTCCCAATGTTGTTGTAACAACCTCCTTCCTGTAGCATATTACATAGATCCTCCAACACACAAATTCACATAAAAATACCCTTGAACATTCCTCTGACTAGCAGTTGTGTCATCCAGAAGAAAGAAGACAAAAAATCAAGAGAAAACCACTCCAAATTGTCGTCCTAGCCTCCACGCATGAAGCCTCAGACCAATGTTGTCTTATCCCAAGGAAAGCATAACAAAACTCAAATATAATCCTCTCTAACTTGTCTCCCTTTCCTCTTCGTCCTCATTTCCTCATATGTTGTCCATTTCATAGCTTGTCTTTGATGATTTTATGCTCTAGGATATGAAAAAATGACTCCATGAGCCCTCTTATTTATACAGTTCACGAGGGTGTCAACGAATAACCCTAAAGGGCACTCCTTCAACTAGGTTGACTTGACTTTTAGCCCTCACGAGTCACAACCACTTATTTATCTTCAAAATTAATATCTTCACTTCTATAACTTAGATTTGAGTGATTTTCGTTGCTTCCGATTACTTTCAGAGTCATCTATCAACTCATATCATCATATGTATAAATTTCATCATTGAATCACACCCATATGCTCAGGTGTAAAGCCCACAGGCTTGGGTTTCATGCCCACAAGCCACACTTGTGTGATAACTCCTCCACAACCCTCAAGCCTAGGGTTTGGAGTACCTCCCAAGCTAAAAATCTCAACAAGATTTTCATGTTAAGGAAATTAGAGTAAAATGAATAAAAATGAAACATCAATATTAAAAAGGCTTCAGAGAAATAGTTTAGAGCTTTTGAAAGTTTTGGTTGTGATTTTGTCAGTTTTAGCTTGGGTCAAGTGAGAGAGAGAGAGAGAGAGAGAGAGAGCTCCAAGAGGAGAAAGCAAGTAAAGGAAAGCAAGGAGAAGGTTGGATCAATAAATTCAATAAGAATATTTTGTAGGTAACAAGTCATATGTGTGATTTGCTAGTTGAGGTGTGAAGGCATGGTTCATGCATTTGTTTATTTGGTTCATTTTTTGTCAATGGCATGGGTTTTTCCTAGTTTGACAATGGTTTCATCCTTGTCTTTCCATTTTAGGATACCCATTGTGTGATTGGATTCATTATTGGTTGAGATTTGGATTGCTAGAAGGTTTCGAAACTGGGTGAGGTGGTCATAGGAAAATTCCCAAGGGTTGGGGGTGGAGATGGTTTTCTGCAAGAAGTCATCACCAAATGGGTGGAGACAAGAAAATTCCTCAAGGTATGGTGTAGGAATTTTAAGGAATCCAAGATTGGTTTGGTTTTGTGATCTTGAGACTGATTTAGGTGAGATCACGATAGTTTGAGGGTGGAGGTGGTTTAACCTCTAGCGTCTATGGTTGATTATGTCATGGTTTATCCCATGAGATCCCACATTCATGCTTTGAATATGGAACAAGGGTTATTGGATGAAAGAACATTTGGTTCGGTTCAATCTATGGTCAGGTGGTAAGTGGAAGTCCCTGACTTGGTTGGATTTTGCATGTGTTAATAAGAGTTATTTTTCCTATTGTGATTTTTGAGCACTTGTACTTATTATTTTTTTGATTTGATGACTGCTTTGTCATGGTCAATATTCTAGTTATATGTTGGTTATAAGCCTGGTTCTATATTGTGCTCTAGCTATGGCTCTTTTTCATGTTTTGATAAGTATTTGAATGGTTTATGAATGCATGGTCTAACAAGTGTTTTTGTAGCTACTTGAGAGGGAATTATATCTTCTTGGTGATTTTCAGATGAATTTCAAGTTTTTATGATTAGATATGCATTAACAACATATAACTCACATGTTTACCATATGTTTGACAAAATGTCTAGTGTGTTCTAGGTAGGACAGGTCAAGTTTTTTATTTAAATTTGAATCATTATGTCAAATATGATTCTGGAAGGTTGTAGGAATTTTTAGGCAGTAGTTTGCAAACTATCTTGCAAAAGCAGCTCAGATCTCGGGACCATAGGCACATAACTGAGGAAATCAGGTCATAGCCGCATGGAAGTAGGCCTATGTGTGTAGTTGGAGGCCTATAACCACACTCTTTCCTTGTTGTGTGTGCAGTTGGGGTTTTAGGTTAGTGGCCAAAGGGGTCCATCTCATGGATTGACGACCTGGGGTTTTTCATCCTTCTGAGTGGTTTGTGGTCTCTGAGGGGTGTTAGTAAAGTTGTCGGTTTGTCAACCCCACTTCCATAATTGGAACTTGTAGGTTGGGTCATGTCATAGTACCACTATGCTTCACAATTACCCCTAGGGAATATAAAAGTGGGTAAATGTGGGGAGGGGCAGTTACATATTGTTATCAGAACTTCTAGGTTCAAACACTTGGACTAGATGGGCAGGATGTGATTATTGTGCATGCATATCAATCATATGCATGTATTTTTGGGGTTATGGTTGTCATGTATATAGACGGTGTTACAATTTGCGTTATCATGCATGATGTCGATAGGTTGATATGTTCGTGTCATTATGAATATATATGTATATCGTGCTAATCATGACTGATTTGTGCAGATGATATATCCTCCCCTAAACCTCACTAAGGTATGACTTTGATTATGTTTATATTTGGTTTATTTGACATGGTATTTTGTAGGAAGAAGAAGACCATATATGACAAGAAAACTTGTGGATTATAGTTCTCATGACCCTCCTTACTGATCAATTGAGCAACATGGAGAATATTATACTCTTGATATAGAATAAATACTAACAATTATGAAGGTAGAAATCAGAAGTTACAAGCAGGACAATGACAAGATAATTCAGTCACAGTAAAGGCTTTCCAGAGCTCAAGAAAAGTAAGCCAAGGTCAATGCACTGATTCTTCATAGCTTATCATATTTCTAGAGATAGGGATATCCATCGATCAGTTATGGACAGGAGAAAAGGACTAATGACGAATATGGTAGCAGTTCTTGATAAGGGCACAAGTTGGACAATGATAACATAGTTAGAGGTGACAAATGGTCAAATGCACTGAATAGGAGAGTTAGTGGTTATGTGTTCTATTCTAATTTTGGTTCAGATAGATATCATGGTCATAATCTCCATCATACTTATAGGAGAAGTGAGATGGGGTACTTGCCTAATGAGTTCAAGAAAGCCAAGCCTCTTACATTTGATGGAGAGCTAAAGGCACCAGAAGATGCAAAAGCATGGCTTCTTGGGATGATGAAGTTCTTCGAATTGCATGATTATATTGAGAATATGAAATCTAGGATAACTATTTTCAATCTCAAAGGAAAAGAAAATATTTCATGGGAAGATGTGAAGCATGCTAGAGGCATCAATATAAAGGAGTTGAGTTGGCATGTGTTTAAAAGACTCTTAAGGAAGAAGTACTTATCTAAGAGATATTACGATAGAAATTTTAAGGAGTTCTATAAGCTAAATATGGGTTCTATAACAGACGAAGATTACATGACTAAGTTTTTGTATTTGTTGAGGTATGTACCATATCTTAATGATGAGAAGGAGAAGGTCCAAAGGTTCATCAGTTGACTGCTATTAGCATTCAAGGATCAGATTGAGTATGATGAACCTTGTTCATTGAAGGACGCCATTAAGAAGTTAAAACATTGTTATGAGAAATCAAAGCATAAGTTTAAGCCTAAGAGTGACTGGAAAGGGAATGAGAAGGCTAAAGGAAAATGGCCTCCAAAGCGGGAAATACCTCAGGATGTAGGTGAGAAATAAAATGTGGATCCTTATAAGAATTTTAATGTAGTTGAGAAGGGGCATGGATCTAAGCCTAGAGAGAAGCAAAATAAAGGTAGTGGTAGAGAACATTATAGTGTTGGATTTTTGGCAAAGACCATTATATGAAGGTTTGTCCACTGTACTAGGGTGGTAGACCTCCGATCTATAGTGGTCAGGAGGCACAGATAGTTTGGGATGTTGGTCATATCATTCCTCGGATCTATGCAACACTTGATAACAAGAAAGCATATCATTAGGCATCCATTATTGATATGGAAGGTAAGCTCTATGATCGAGTTGTTTCCACTTTGATTGATACTAGATCTAATTAAAATTATGTTAATCTTGTCCTAGTGGATAGGGGTTGCTTGAATAAAGAAGGGCATGTAGAGTCTTGGCTGGTGAAGTTGGTTACATGGACCAGGAAAAGAGTTCATCATTGGCTGAGAGATTTTTCATTTGAATTGAACGGTATGCATACATCAACACATATAAATGTGCTTCCTTTGGGTCCCTATGATATGGTTTTGGGTATGGATTGGTTGTTTACTCACAAGACTAAGATAGACTATTATGAGAATGCTATTGATTTTATGGATGATGATGGAGAAAATATAATTTTTCTTGGAAAGAAGAAGCCTACATCGGTGAGAATGGTTTCAACTATGCAGGAAAAGTGAAATAGTAGGAAGGGATGTATATTGTTTACAATACATGTTTCCAATGACAAGGGAAGGATGTTAAGGATGATTAAGTTTTGAAGAGATATCTAATTTTGCAGTAGTTTCAGGATGTGTTTCCAGCAGAGATTTCATATTTACCGCCTCATAGGGAAGTGGATTTCTCTATTGAGCTGGTACCAGGAGCAACACCAGCATCAAAGGCTTCTTACAAGATGATCGCTTCAGAGTTGGTGGAATTGAAGTTACAACTTAAGTAAATTCTTGATAAGAGATACATATGGCCAAGTTTGTTTCCTTTGGGTGCACCAGTATTGTTTGTGAAGAAGAAGGATGGTACTCTTAGGTTGTGTATTGATTACAGGAAATTGAACAAGGTGAGCATCAAGAATAGCTATCCTTTGTTGTAGATTAATGACTTTTTTGATAAGTTGAAGGGAGGTGTAGTGTTCTAAATTATTAACTTGAGATCAAGATATCATTAGGTTCATGTCAATGAAAAAATATTTATAACACTACATTTTGTACCAGGTATGGGAATTATGTGTTTGTGGCGGTTCCTTTTGGTCTTACTAATGGTCCATCTACTTTCACGTGTTTGATGAACAACGTGTCGAATCCTTATTTGGAAATGTTTGTGATATTGTTCATTGACGAAATATTGATACATTCTAAGAATGAGGAAGAGCATGCAGAGCACTTGGCAAAGTTATTGAGATTGTTGAGAGAGCATCAATTGCATGCCAAACTTAGCAAATGCAGTTTCTTTCAGACTAAAGTTCACTACTTGGGACATGTTGTTTCCAAAGAAGGTATAAGAGTGGACCCGGAAATTATTAGAGCTATCATATAATGGCCTACTCCTAGGAATGTGGATAAGGTCAGATCATTCATAGGACTAGCAGGTTACTACAGGAGGCTCATCATGAACTTATCTTTGAGAAGTTGAATCATTTTCTTACAATGCTCCAGTCTTGAAAATTGTAGATCCTGATAAGGATTTTGTGGTATGTACAAATGATTGCAAGAGGGGACTTGGTGGAGTCCTGGTGTAGGAAGGACATGTGGTATGCTATGAGTCAAGCAAGTTGAATAAGCATGACCAAAAATATGTGACTCGTGATATTGATTTGGTCACTATCATTCCTGTGTTAAAGATGTGGAGACATTATATTCATGGCAATCAAGTTATTTTGATGAGTGATCATAGTGGACTGAGTTACTTATTGACTAACCTAATATGAATTCCAGGAAAGCTAGATGGCTGATTACTCTCAGTGAGTTTGACTTTGAGATCAGGTACATCAAGGGAAAGGAGAACATGGCTGTAGATTCTCTTAGTAGAAGAGTGCGGGTGAATCATATTGCAGTAGTGAGCTCTTATGGGAAAAAATTACAAGGCCAAATCTTACCAGCATGAAAACATGATGACAAGTATCAACAATTGAGGAATAGGTTACAACAATAAGGAAAAGGTGATAGGGATGAGGATTATCATCTAACAATAGATGGCTTAGTCAAATTTAGGGACGAGATTTATGTGACAAATAACAATGAGCTCAAGAAACTTATATTGAGGGAGTTTCATGTTAAGTTGTACTCAGGTCACCCGGGATATCAGAAGACATTAAAAGTAGTTAAGAAGTTCTATCATTGGTTGAACTTGAAGAAAGAGGTGGTGAATTTGTTGCAATATGTTTGGATGGTCAATAGCAAAAATCAGAGTGTAAGCATCCAACTGGTTTGTTACAATCGATTCCAATTATAGAGTGGAAATGGGAGGTCATTTCCATGGAATTAATTATAGATTTGTTGAGGACATCAAAGAAGTATGATTGGTTAACAGTTTAAGTACAATAGATCATTTCATTGCAGTTAAGTCTATGAATTAAACTAGTGAGGGAGATAGTGAGCTTGCATGGTGTTCTCAGGAAGATCACATTAGACATAGATACCAAGTTCACTTCCAAGTATTTGATGGAGTTGTTTGCAATCTTGGGGACATAGTTAGATTTCAATACAACTTATTATCTACAAACATATGGATAGACAAAGAGGGTTAGTAGGATTCTTGAGAACATGTTGAGGATGTATGTCATGGATCAATAGTAGAAGTGGGAGGAGTATCTTCACTTGGTGGAGTTTTCATATAACAATAGGTATCAAGAATCCTTGAGGATGATTCCATTTGAGGTTCTTTATGGGTGGAGTTGTAATACTCCTATCAGCTGGAGTGATCTCGTGAAAAAGGTGTTGAGTGGTCCATATATATTGGCAGAGATTGAACAAGAAAAAATTTTATTAAGAGGAATTTGAAGGAAGCAAAAGATAGGCAGAAGAGTTATGTAGACCAATACATGGAATTTAAGGTGCCATCTTGGCACATGACCCAATCCTCAAGGAGCTTCTCTTGGCATTTAAGGAAGGCAAAGCAAAACAAATGAAAAGTAAAGGAAAGAAAGGAGAAGGTTGGATCAACAACTTCGGCTTGAATATTTTGCAAGTAACAGGTTTCATGTGTGATTTCCTAGTTGAGGTGTGAATGCATGGTTCATGCATTTGTTTATTTGGTTGATTTTTTTGTCATTGGCATGAGTTTTTCCTAGTTTTATAGTGGTTTTAGCCTTTCCTTTCCATTTACAGATATCCATGATGTGATGGGTATCATTATTGGTTCAGATTTGGAATGCTAGAAGGTTTTAGAACTGGGTGAGGTTATCTCAAGAAAATTCCCAAGGGTTGGGGGTGGAGATGGTTTTCTCCTAGAATCCCTCAACAAGTGGGTGGAGATAGAAAAATTTCTCATGGTATGGTGAAGGAATCCTAAGGCAACCAAGCTTGGTTTGATTTTGTCATCTCGAGATCAGTTTAGGTGAGATCATGATAGTTTGAGGGTGGAGATTGTTTAACCTCTGGAGTCCTTGGTTTTTTATGTATTTTATTATCCCATGAGATCCCACATTCATGCTTGGAATATGGCATAAGGATTACTAGATGAAATAAAGATTTGGTTCAAATCAATCTATGGTTGGGTGGTACATGGAAGTCCCTAACTTGGTTGGATTTTGCATATGTTAATAAGAATTATTTTTCCTATTGTGATTTATGAGCACTTGTACTTGTTATTATGTGGATTTGATGGTCATTTTTTCATGGTTAATATTATGGTTACATGTTGGTTATAAGCATGGTATTATAATGTGCTCTAACTATGGCTCTTGTTCGTTTTTTGATAAGTATTTGAATGGTTGATGACTACATAGGCTTACAAGTGTTTTTGCAACTTCTTGAGTGGTCATTAGACCTTCTTGTTGATTTTCAGATGAAGTTTAGAGATTAATGATAATATATGCAATCATGACCTATAACTCACATATTACCCATATGTTTGATGAAATGTCTAGTGTGTTCTAGGTGGTCTAAGTCAAGTTTCTGATTCAAGTTTGAATTTTTAGCATTGTCATTATGTCAAATATGAGTATGGAAAGTTACAGAAAGTTATAAGCAATGGTTTGGAGGCTAGCCTGGAAAAGTGGCTTAGATCTCGGGACTGCAGAAACTAAACTAAGGAAATTAGGCTATAACTGCATGGAATAAGGCCTGTGTGTGCGGTTAGAGATCGGTAACCACACTCTTGAATTTTTGTGCATGTGTTTGGGGTGTTACATCATTGAAAAGGGGGTCTAGCTCAGGGATTCACCACTTGGGGTGGTTTGCAGCCTTCTAAGTGGTTTGTGGTCTCTGAGGTGTGTTGATAACATTGTCAGTTTATCAGCCCCACTTCCATAATTGGAACTTGGAGGTAGGGTCATGTCATAGTAATACTTTGCTTCACATTTACCTAGAGGGATTGTAAAATAAGATAAATGTGAGGAGGGGAAGTTACGAATTTTCTAACTATGGAGGCATGTTGTAAATGGCAGACGGTTCATCACTTGACACAACAAACTTTACCATTTTTTATTGCTTGGGGTATATGGATTGGCAGGAATAAGCTAATTTTTTAGGGTCACCCTCTTAATATAGCTCACATTTGTGATAATATAGTTTCCTTACAGAGTGAATATGACTAGAAAATAAGAAGTTTAAAGCCTTACAAATATTTAACAGGTGTTCCAAACCATATGTTTCCGACATGATTTTTTGATGGCGTTGCACAAGTTGGACGTTGGAGATGTGAGGTTGTTATTGTGACTTCACAAACTCACCCATATCAATTTCATTAGAGTTGTTGTGGCTCATTTTTACCAGCTAGAAAGAACAAAATCCCTTTTAAATAAAGCCATGAAATGTTTGAATTAAAAGGACACATAATTCCCCAAAAGAGAAGTATGAAGCATGTGATTCATATGTCATTACACTAGGGACAAAATTTGTGGCCACATTAGCTAGTGTTATGTAGTATAATATACATCTATGATTAAGCAATGATCTTGGATGGTGGAATATAAAGGTGATGCTTTCATATTCATATGTTGTTGGGGAAGGAAAACTTTTGCATAAATTGAATGAAGGCAAAAGTGTTGATTGTGCATATTCACATGCAATCAATGTATCCAAACATTTTTCTAAAGGATGGAGAGGAAGATCTCTCACAATAGATGGTGGAAAAATTGTTGACCTTAATAGATGGAGTAAATAAAAATCATCTCATTCTTATGATAGCAGCAACAATGTGTGGGAATGGGGAATTTCTCTGATCCAATGGTGCCTTGAGCATTTATAGAGCATGTGTTATTTATGGTGAGTGTGTGTGCTATAATTTTGAGGTGAGCCACAAACTTCTAAAACTGGTATTAACGAATTCTCAAGTTTTCATTTCATCATTGGAAAAAACTGAAGCTATGAAGTGCGAGGTACAATTAGTTGCTTCAGAGTTTGATAAAAAAATTTGAAATGATAGTTTTCATCTTCAGTAACATCAATTTCATGTTTCCGATCCACAACATCCATTTAATGTATTTGTATGGGCAACAAAATAATGTTTAATAGAACCAATGTCAAAAGGCATCGATATGTGAGTGAAATCTTGAATTTCTACAAAAGATACTACCTTGCTGGACGCATAAAATTTGTCATAATTGCTGGTGAGTCATTGAGCACCATGGAGGAAGGGGTTTTGGAACGGTTTATAAATGTTAAAAAAGGGGCGACCAATCTATCCGAGGTAGTGAGCCTGTTTCATTGAGATAATAGAGGGCGATCGATATGCAATGGAGTTACAAAAACAATTGCAATAGAATATTATATAGTACCCAGAAATCAACAGTTCACATGCTCATATTTCAAATCAGCAAAGACCCGATAGCAAAAGGCACACAATTTAAGTTAAGGAGTTCCCCCGTGAATGGTTTGGCTAAATTCGCTCACTTACAAATCAACGAACCAGATTTATTATAGAGGAACTCTCCTCATCTCAAGAAACTGCTAGAGGTGGTCCCGCAGGTGGTTTTGGGTTTTTAAGAAACCATGAATTTTTGCAATTATGAATTAAAAACGAAGTTGGGACCCACCTGTTATAGATCCATTTGGGCACATCAAATCCCAACATCCAGATCAGTGTTTTAGGGCTCATCAAACCCTAAATTCAGTTGCTTCATGCCCTAAACAAGTCACCCCTTGGATGCCTACTTCCTAAATAGTTTCATGACTTAAAGACATCTAGAAATAGCCTCTACAGGGGCCAGTGTGGGTAAGGCCTTATGAAGGTGTGTTGCAGAGTAGTTAATTCCACTGCTAGGGTGCTTTGCAAAGCACTTAGGATTCCTTTCACTTGTGTTGGATGAGAATGAGTGAAATTCACATAGGATTTGGGGAATACTCTTATCTTTTAGAGTCATCTAGAAGTTTCCCTCACTTATCAACTCCTATGAGCTAGAAAATGGATGAGGAATGAGTTAAGGCACATCCTATCTTCTCATCCCTTCCTCCATGGAACTAATTCTAAGTATGGAAGGCCATTTAATGCCATCATTAATAAAAAAACCTCATTCATATTCCTATAAATTAAACACTCAGCTAAGTGATCAGGGGCTGGATTATCTTGAATTGTAAGGAGAAAATGCTTCTATGAGATTTGGCTTTGAAGCAACTATTGTGATTCTACATGTTTGTCATGCTTTTGATGTGATGTGGATGGGATCCAAGCTGGAGGAATAGCTTTGAATCAGACACAAATGGTTGTAATTCCTTCTTCTATATAATAAAGTCTTTGTACCATTTTCCCATATGTTTGTATTGTTTCATAATGCTTATGTGTGTGAATTGTATCTGATTCCTTTCACTTATATTCAATAGATTGTATGCTTTGATCCGTTTTTTGTCTTCTGTTGTGTTTACAGGGTACTTCTCAAGCAAATTAAGTATGGGAAGGAGCGACGAAATCGATAAAAGGGAGACGAGAGGAAAGTGAAACTACAGGTAGGATTTATATATTCTCATCTTACCTATTGCTTATAGGAAAAGTCTAAAACACTTTAAACTGTTGTTCTAGATACAACTACTTATCTAGGGAATTAATATTTATTCATAGATGCTAAATTCTCCAAAACAAATTGGCAACTCCACTAGGGAACTATCACCTTTCCTAGTAGCTTATTCACCTCCTAAGACATTCTTGTAGACCCTACTTGTGTTCATTGACTATATGTCAGCTCTTTTGCATTGAATTTTGGTCAAAAATTGAGGTTAGATTACTCTTGAGTGGCCTCTCAGAAATCAACGTAGGCTTGGTCAGGGGACAGTGCTCTGTAGAGCACCCTTGAGTGAGAGACAATGCTCTACAATGTAGTTAGGCCCTCTTTGACCTACGTTGGTCAACCTTAGGTCAATTTCCTACCTTTGGAAAGTGTTTTTACCAACTTTTCTTTGCTTGTTTGTTTGTTTATTGATCAATGAATGTAATGTCTCAGAGAACAAGTTTTTAACTCCTTTGCTAGCCCTACTTTTATTTGATTGTTTAATGTTTCTTCAATATTTTCTTTGTCATTATCAGTCTATAGTCAAAGTTAGAATATAGTTGATTAATATTCATTCGAAAGAAAGTCTCGTAAAGTATTCTCTTCCTTCGAAATAGAACTGTCAGAAAAGTCTTCGTTCTTATGAAAGATTGGTTGATTGCATGTGCATTTTTCCTTTTGTTCATATTCACATTAAGGAAATTGAAAATAAAAACTTGCATAGTTCATATTGTAGTTTTTAAATGATTGAAAGGAATAGCTAGGGAAATTGCATTAGTTGTTCTCTTTGCTCTTTGTCAAAGATCTGATTGCTCTATCCCTACTAGCTAAGGTTTTCATTGTTCAATTGAATAAGAATCATGCTTATCATATTAGTTGTATTTTAGGAATTGCAAACATACATCACGTGGTGAACCTTGAAAGGAATATTCAAAAGAAGATCAACTTGAAATTTATCTAAATTTACCTAATGGAGCATTGTCACCTAATGAAAAACATTTAGAGGTCTAGGCTAGAGACGTGTTTTGGCGTTGTAAAACAAAGCAGATGTCGCTAAATTGTCTGTAATACATCCCAAGTGTGATAACTCATTCCACGTACGTGAGTATATTGTAGCTCTTCCATGTACCTTTGGGTATATAGGGCAGTGTTATAATACATAAAGTATATGGGAATGCTCTCACTGCGTGGTTTTGCATTAGACAACGCTTATATGGATTGGGCCTCCACATACTTTCGGTTATATACGGGAGGACAACACTAGGTTTCTATCCATCCTTAGGTAACCAAGTCAACCAACTTGTACACCGTGATACACTGAACACAACATTGGGGAGATTGTCTGCTCATACTTCTTGATTCGCAGGGAGGTATTTTACAATTCACAGTTGCTTGGTAAACCTTTTGCCTAGATTATCCCTTTTTTGCTTTGTTATGTTACTTTGATTAAAATACAATTAATTTACCATGGATAACATAATCCATGCTCACTCCTTAGTTGATCTTAGGTTGAAACATATGGTGACAACTCCAGAGTTGATTGATCAAGGAATTCCTTTTGATGGGAATCCTAGTCCTTTTCCTCCTTTCAAAAATATTGGTGGTCCTTATATGGCTACATTATCCCTTCCGAGATTTACCATTGGCTTTCCAGTATGGTTGTTTTCAACCTCCTTGGTTCAAAATTTTGTAATTTCTCCGCAATCGAGTAGTCCTCCAACTGGAAAAAATCAAGCTTCGGTTGATCCTAAAGTTGACCCTTTGCCTTCTTCCTCGGTTGTTTCTTCCTCTCCTTCTTCCTCTTCACCTGGTGAAAGTATTGGTACTAGTAACCAGGTGGCTAAGAAGAAGAAGAAGAAGAAGAAGAAAGGGAAGACGAAGAAGAAGAAGAAGCAAATTAGTAGAGGGGCAACTAAGCAACCATTTCTTTGAATGCAACATCTGATGAGAAACCATCCATCAAGCCTCACTAATTTTGATATCCATGCAAAATTTGTGCCGGAGAAATTCTTCTTCGAAATTGTCTTGATATTCCTCAAATCTTAGAAGAATTGTCTTCTCATTCACATCATCCCGTGTCATCAACTTCTGGAGATCATGGTGGTGACACGCCATCAACTAGTGGTAGTAAAGTTCATGGAAAAAAGGGTAAAGTTAAGTTTCCATGTAGGTTATGTGAAGGGAATCACCCCATTCACCTTTGTCCCTATCTAGATGAAGCCAACAAAGTGTTGGATAACCATCCTGCTTCACCACAGTGACTTCCATCTGGTTATAGGAAACTCTCCCTTAATCTTTCAGTAGTTGATGAATTGACTGACCAAAATCAACCATCGGTCAAACCCACTACCTCTGAAAGTGAATCCTATGAGTCTATACTGACCCAAATCAACAAGTCAAGGAAATAGTTGACTTGATTTCACCTTTAGTTAATCATACCGTTCCCGTAGAGAGTGAGTATGATACCACTCAGGTTATTTTTATTTCTTCAGATTCTAATCAGCTTGGGGATAGTCCTCTTATTCCATCAAGACAAGAGGCTCCAGTTCTCGTAACTCAAGCGGTTAATTCTCCCATTTCTACAGTACCCCCTCCAAGTAGTCTTGTCACTTCCTTTGATTGGAATCGACTGGCAGGATTTTGTCTTCCTTCTTATGTGCCTTTCTAGATCATAGTACAATTTTTTAATATGATTGTATCTGGGACCATTATAGATGAAGGTGCATCTGTGCATATCCTTTCCTCAACTACTTGGAAAGTGCTCGGTTCACTGCCACTTGTATTTGTTACCTAGAATCTGTTGGCTTTTAATAGAGAAACAGTCAACCATTAGGGATCCTCCCTCAGTTACCTATTACCTTGGGAGGAAAAATCGTTTATCTAAATGTGATGGTAGTCCAAGCGCCTTTAGATTACAGTTTACTTCTAGGGCACGACTATGTTTATGACATGGGAGCTATTGTTTCCACACTCTTTCGAGTGATTTGTTTCCCGCATGAAGGCAGAATTGTCACCGTTGACTAGATTTCATTTCCTGGTCCAAATATGGCTTCCACTTAACCATCTTCCCTAAATGGTCCTTTTCTACCAATGGTATCATCCCCACCATGGGTTAATTATGTGGCAACTTGTTCCACACCTACATCAGTTGACGATCAATTTAGTGATGTTGTACATCATGTACTAGGGGCATTGGAACCAAATCTCTCCTTCATGGCCTCTTATGAGTTGTGATCCAAGGACATGAGGATAGTTATTTGACTGTGTCAACCTCATTAAAAAATGAAATAGCTCCCATGAGGATAGTTCCTTGTCTTGTGTCAACCCTGTTAAAAAATGAAGCAAAGGGTAAGAGGATAGTTCTTTATCTTGTGTCAACCTCTTTTAAAAAATGAAACCAAGGAGTATGAGGATATTTCCTTGTCTTGTGTCAACCTTGTTAAAAAATGAAACAAATAGTAAGAGGATAGTTCTTTATATTGTGTCAACCTCTTTTAAAAAATGAAACTAAGGAGTATGAGCATAGTTCCTTGTCTTGTGTCAAGCTCGTTAAAAAATGAAACAAGGAATATGAGGATAGTTCTTTTACTGTGTCAACCTAGTTAAAAAATGAAACAGGTCCATGAGCATAGTTCCTTGTCTTGTGTCAAGCTCATTACAAAATGAAACAAGGTCCCCTGGAGCAAAGTTCCAATTCGAGTATTTGATTAGATCTTGTAAAATCCCAATCGAGTCTTTCACTTGATCTCGTAAAAGAACCATGATTCCATCCACATGATAACCATGAGTAGTCTACTTAGGTGAATGTAATGAAGCTTGGGGGGCATGCATCTAGTGGTAAAGTTAAGTCTCCCTGTAGGTTATGTGAAGGGAATCACCCCATTCACCTTTGTCGCTATTGTAGGTTCTAACCCCATATAGAAATTACCGACATACGAATTCTAAAACACAAAAAATAAACAATGCGAAAGCATAACACATAAAACACATATACACAAATATTTTCCCTTGGATCCCAAAATCGAGACTACCGGCTTGATTTTTCATTAGGTTCCTTTCAATGTTACAATACATATTTATACATGCCAAAGCATTGAATACCATGAACTGAAAAACCATCGCGTCCAAAATCATGGACCGAAAACTATCACGTCCAAAAACATGTGTGAAAATCATGCTCAAAACCATAGGTGGGTCCGCACAACCTAACATAGGGTCCAAAACCAAAATTTTCTGAGGTGGTGCCCAGGACCCTATAAAGTGGGGTTAAGGGTACCCCTCAAACCCCTTGTGACTTCCCCCCCTCTAAGCCCTGGTTAACTACGTGAGCTAGTTGTGAAAAGAATATAACACAACCCAACATTGTCGCACTTGTTGTTTTCTTTCAATAGGGGGCCACAAGAGAGCTTAGTCATTTATCCAGCCCTGTAATGCCCATTATTTCTCTACACCAAGAGACCTTTTCAAAGCTCACAGATTTTGTCAATGCATCTGCAGTATTCTTCAAAGTGTCCACCTTTACCAGCAACATCTTTTTATCTTCTATCATATCCCTCACAAAGTGATACTGAACATCAATGTGCTTTGTCTTTGAATGATATACAGGGTTCTTTGCCATGAAAATTGCACTTTGGCTATCACAGTCTATCCTTATAGCTTCCTGTACTAACCCCATACTTGAACACAATCTCTGTAACCAAACTGCTTCCTTGCTTGCATGAATGGCTGCCATGTATTCTGCCTCTGTAGTTGATAGTGCCACTACATATTGTTTCTTACTCATCCAACAGACTGCACCTTCAAATAGGTTAAACACATACCCACTTGTAGATCTTCTCTGATCTAGATCTCCAGCCCAGTCTGCATCAACAAAGCCACGAATATCCAACACTCTATCCAATCCTGGTC